>PVJI01007938.1:0-74591 GCA_004026765.1 Micronycteris hirsuta
GGGGGAAAGAAGGGGGGAAATGGGGCAACTGTAACAGCATAATCAATAAAATATAGTTAAAAAAAAAAAGGTGTCAGCAGGTTGGTTTCTTCTGCAGCGTTTCTCCTTGGCTTGTGTATGGCCGCCTCTTTGCTGTGTTTACAGGGTCCTCTCTCTGTGCATGCACGTGTCTGATGTCTCTGTCTGTGTCCTAATCTCTTCCTAAAAGGACACCAGTTAGTTATATCGGATTAGGGTCCACTCAAATGACCCATTTTAACTTAACCACCTCTGTGAAGGCCTTATCTTTAAATATATTCTGAGGTCCTGGGGATTAGGGATTCAGCATATGAATTTTGGAGGACACAGTTCAGCCCATAACACTGGACTGACTCCACATATTCTGACTTGGAAAAATGGCCATGAAATTCTGCTTAGGGAAAAAAGCAAGTTACAGAAGAGTCTGTATAGTATGATCCTCACATTGCTTTAAAAATAGTGCATGTGTGTGTGTGTGTGTGTGTGTAAAAACAGCAGCGAGAACACACACCAAAGAGTTAAGAGTGGATTGAGGTGCAGAGCACTTCAACTTTTAATTTTGTAATCGCCTGTATTGTTTGTTTGAATTGTAACAACCAAGCAGTAAGTTTGTAACTTGACTTTGGCAAATCTGGCAGGAAAAAAGGAAGGCTGCTCTTGCTCACTGGGAGAGTCCAATGACAGTGAGTGCCCCAGCGTGTCATCATATTGTCACCATATCAAACGCCCGCTATGTGCCAGGTGTTTTACTACAAATCTCGTGTGCGCCCCCACTATCGCGCTGGAAGCTACATATTAACAACCCCATTTCACAGATGGAGCGCTTGGGCTCAGAAAGGTTAAACAATTGGCCAAAAGTCACACAACAAGTAATTGGCAGACGCAAGAGTCAGGCCTGGGTCTTCCAGAAGCCATCCATTGGGCCATGTGGTTGGCTTGAAGCAAATCTTCCCCTTGGTCAGAAAAACGAGCTGGGCTGCGTGCTGCTGAGTAGGGGATCGTTGATGATAGGGGATTAGTGACATTGACGCAGAGAACAGATGCCTCTCATTGGCTACTGAGGGTATAGCCAGGAGATGACCAGGATGAATTCTCTAACCGCTATTCCTTCAAGCCAGCGTTCCTGAGTGTCCACCATGTGCCTGGCTCTGTTAGAAACACTGAACGTCCATACCTAGATCTCTCACAACAACCCCGTTTTATAGATGAGAATAGTGAGCTATGTCACAGATTGTTCACAAAAAGAAAGGGCATCTGAGTGAGCGTGTACCCTTGGCTTTGTGCAGGTTGCTGAATAGCTCAGGGCCCTGCTCTCAATTACTCACAATAATAATGAGACAAGAGAGCATGAATAATAGAAATTTCCTGATAATCAAAAAGGGTCAATTGAAAAAATTGTCCAGATGGCAGTGGAAGTAAGTGAATTCACCAGTAAGTGAGAGAACGGATGTTACAGGGCCCAGGGGAGTGCCTGGCACAGTGTATGTCCTCCTGGATGTGCAGGAGCTCAGTCTCAGACCACAGGCCAAGGGCCAGGTGCCGAGGATGGGCCCTACACAGGGGCTAAGTGTGGGAGAGAGTGTGGGCTTACATCCAGAGGCAAAGCTGAGATCCAGGGCCAAATACAAGGGTGGGCAAAAGTAGGCTTACAGTAGTTTGTGCTTACCTAAAGGATAAATCATAAGTAAGGATACAAAAATAATAACAATAATAAGAAGAAGACAAATAATACAAGTAGATAATACAATAATTAATAAATAATAATACAAGAATAAACTCTGTGTTTCACGTACTCGCAACTATAAACCTACTTTTGCTATAGTTCAATCAGGAATCAATCTGGGAATTCAAGGCCAGAGCTAAGAGTTCAGACTTCAGGCTCTGGGGTGAAGCCTGGGGCTTATTTCTGAGAAGGGGGCAGGTTGCAGAAGGGTCTGTGCAGTTGTTATGACGTGAGGATGAGGTGGCTTGCAGGTTTGAGCGTAGAGTAGCCCTGAACTAGTTCTGAACACAGACTGGTCTCCTTTCACTGTGAGCCTACTGAGTGTTATTAGTGCATTGGTGACATTTGGCCTGCCTTGGAACTCCATATTTCTAGCCAACATTTTTTATTAATCCCTCCAGACTGGTCAGCGTTCATTGCGGGTATTGGGTCCAGCTGGTGATTTCAAGGAAGGAACATTGTTCAAAGCAGTGCACAAAAGCAGATTAGGGAGAAACAGACATAATTCTGCAGGACAGAATGGGAACCGACAGGGACGAATGCAAAGCTATGCAGTGAGGTTCAAAATGTCACTGCACAGAAGGACTGAGGGGTCAGGCTGGATAACACTTTACATGAAGACTCGAACTCACTCACTTGGCCACAAGTCCCATGTGACCTTAAAGTAGAATATGACACAGCTGCTAGGAAAAGCTATTGCATATCTAGTCTGCATTTCTAGATGCATAGTGTTTCAGTCAAGCGAGCTGTCGTCAGAACTGGCTGGACCTCACTGGGGTATGGGGTCTAACTGGGAAACAACGGTGGCTGTTAACCAGCAGCCCAAGGGCTGGGCTGGATCCAGCCTGCAGGCACATTTTGTTTGGTTTACAGGATGCTGTAAAAAAAAGATTAAAAAAAAAATCTGATCTGATAGAAATCAGAAGTTTTCAAATAGAAACCCAGATTTCCAGCAACTTTTGAAAAGTTCAAAAGATCTAAAAGGATCTTCTTTTTTTTTTTTCTGGCACCATCTTTTAGTGACAACACTTGGCTGGATCTGAGCAGTACCCGCTTCCTTAGATCAAGCTTGCGCTTGCCGGTTTGTCCCAGGGCTCGCCACTTCCTGTGGTCCCCCAACAGTGAACTGGCAGAGAAAAGCTTCTGTGTATCCACATCTCTATGAAAAGCAGGAAAATGAAAGACTGAAATCCATGTGATTTCACTGGACCTGCCCTGCTCTATTTATTTTCAGTTCAGTCTTGTGTCTGTAGAAGTTTGCGTTTGCAGTTTGAGTGCAGTATAGAGGAAGAAACGTCGTGTACAGGGAGGTTTTGTGGGTCACAGTCAGAATGGCTGTGGGTGTTTATCTTGGAGAACAAAGGCCCAGGGGTGCCGATTGTGGAAAGCAGATATTGGAAGATCTGTCCCAGAGCAGAGGGACTGACTGGGCTGTGTGTTATTTCAGTGGGCACACCAGATAACAAGAGTTCCAGAAAAGTAGACTTCAGCTTAACTTATGCATGAGTTTTTGAGCCATCAAGCTTTCCAAATAGGAATGAGCTGTGAAGAGAAGTGAAGAGCTGGGAGAGATGAAGCAGAAGTTGTCACGGGATGGGATAGAAAGAACGGAGGAGTTGGCGGTGCACAGGCAGGAATTTGGGTCCCGCCATTCACTGTGCCCTTGAATAAGTTACTTTACGTGATGCCGGTAAAGCAGACATTCAAATCAGACTACTTTTTAGAGATGGGGTGAGGGTAAATTTAAAGAGTGTGAGTAAATTATTTTGTATATTGTTTGGCATGTAGTAAACATGCAACAAATATTAGCTATTATTGTTTGCAGTTGGGCACAAGGTTGGATAATTTATTTCTAAGAGCATTGCCAAGTCTAAGTTCTGTGATTTTAGGTCTCACTGATCTCCATTTCCTCCTTCCAAGAAGTTGCTGAAGAGAAAGAAAATGAGTGAATTTCAATCTCATTTCCTTTTATTGCTTCACCCACCAAGGCACTTCTAACTCATGAAATGGCCACCGGCTAACTATGTGACTTGCAGACTTTATTTTTAGCTCTTTCTATGGCCTCCTCTTTTGTGCCACGCGTCCTGGAAGTCTGCAAAGTTCTGCAGAAGATGTGCTCATTTGGAAATGTTTGCTCATCTCCATTGCTTCAAATTTAAAGTTGATCGCCCTAAGACCTTTACTCAGTAGTGGTGGTGTCCATGGGATGAATCAAGTTCAAAATCAATCAGCTTCTTATGGAATGAATGTGGAAGAAGCAGACAAGCAAATATAAAATGCTGAGCCATTAAACTGAGACAGAGACCTCCCCCTTTGAGCATGGGAAGACTGTGTGCTGGCTGTTTGGGCCGCTGGGCTTGTGGTTTTACAGCTACATTTGGTAGAGAAGGGGAAATTTTTGAAAAAGACACAGCTGTTTTCTTTTTCTAGCAGAAGCTGGTAGTGGCAGACACTGCGACATTTATACCCATTCCTCCTTCCTTCTTAGGAGCCAGACCCCCATGGTGTGGGATGTAAACGTGCCCAGGTAGTCCACCCCCTTCCCCTGCTGTGCAGCTGGTTCTGACCAATGAAACACAGGCTGTTTCTCATTAACGAGCATGACAAATCTCCTAACGTTTAAGTCATTGTGTGTCAGGGGCTCTATTACTTCCAGCCAAACAGAACCTCCACAGTTCTCAAATCCTCAAGTGGGTGTCCAGCCATTCAGTTCGATTCTGATACTATCTGCCTGAAGTCGGTATCAGACCCGCAGGGAAGGGCTCCGTCCCACAGGACTGTGCCCACCTCAGGTACCAGTCACGTACTTCTGACCAAGCAGCTATAAATCGGGGATTCTCATGAACCGCCCTTCCCACCCCCACCCCACCCCCACCCCAAAATGTCGGGTCTGATAATTGGCTAGAACAGCTTTACTTATACTTACTGGTTTATGGTCCCTCAGAAACAGCTCAGTGGAAGAGATGCGTAGGGCGAGGTATGGGTGTTTGTGTGGGGCATTCAGCCCTTCCCCAGGCTCCGCCCTGCCAGCACCTCCGTGCATTCACCAACCTGGTAGCACCTGAACCCTGTTGTTGAGAGGTTTTTATCGATATCCTTTTACACAGGGGATTGAACTCAAATTCCAGCCCCTCTCCCCTCCCTGGACGTGGGATAGAATAGGGCTCAAAATCCCAACCCTTTAATTATGCCTTGGTCTTTCTGGTGACCACTCCCATTCTGAAGCTATCCGGGGGTCCCAGCCCCCAGTCATCTCATTAGCATACAAAAGACAGTATCATTCATGAGATGCCAAGGGTTTTAGCAGTTCTGTGAGATGAACCAGGCACAATAACCAATATTTATTTATTTTTACTTTTTATTATACCACAGAATCCTAATCCGATTCATAAAGCCAACTATTCATTAGGTGTTTCCATTAATTTTCACTGTGTAACCAAGCACTCCAAACTTAGTGACTGAAAACAGCCACCGATTTATTATTTCTCATGACTCTGTGTGTTGGCTAAGGCTAGCCGGCCAATTCTGCTGCTCGTCTCTCTTAGGGTCCCATGTGTTTGCAGACATGCAGTCCAGGATGGCTTTACTCACCTGCCTGGCCCCTTGGCAGGAAGAGCTGAAAGACTGGGTCCTCTCGGTGTCTCTACATGGTCTTTCCAAGTGGCAGCTGGATCCCAAAAGGAAGCATTCCAAGAGGGCACATTCCAATGTACAAGGGTTGATCAAGACTTTGCTAACGACCCGTTGGCTCAGCCCCGATTCACTGTGCGAGGGGACTCCACCAGGACCACCCAGTTAAAAGTCTACCGCACCAGGGTGCAGTAGAAGGGATACATTCTTTATGTAGAGGATAGAACTACATAACCCCCAGGTCTCTTCTAAATAGTAGATTCCTTTTTACAATGTTTTCCACTATTTCATCCTTTTGCCTTTCTGACTCTTTTTGTTTTTCTCTCTTAATAACTAGCCCTCACCCCCCAAAGCAAAAAGTGTGCCGAATTCCCAGAAGCATACTGTGAACTGGAATCAGGAAATAGGACCCGAACCCTCTAACGAGTGTTATAAACTGATAGCCTACAGACGTGTTTTGATTGGAGCTCAGTTTTCAAGTTCAGGGGCACTTCATATTAGACTTCCGAGTGCCGGTTTCTCTTGAAAATCTGAAACAGCATGTTATTCCTGGGCCCGCCATCTTCCGTGACAGTAACAGGCAAGGGCTGAGCTGAGGCTCCCCTTTTAGAACCGCCAGGAGTCTCCAGTCGCCGTAGTCCCCACCGCTCCGCGTTGTCGTGTTTGAATTGGAACCACTGGTTCTAATTTGACTTGTCTGCCTCATTCATTTCTACTGTCTTTCTGGCCTCTGAGGTTTTTGAGTTGCAACCCCTGCTTTAAACTTAATCTGAATTTTCTGTCTCTCACCATCCTCCTCCCTAGTTTATCTCCTCTCAATAAAACGTGCTCACTGTTGTCTCCCACTCACTCACCGTAATTCCATCAGTGTGCCTTATCTAAAGCCTGTCCCAGCTTGAGGTCAGCTCATCAAATAATGCCTTGTCTTTCATGTGAGCAGTGCCCCAAATCCCACCTCCTTTAGAAGCCTAGCTTGACTTAATCATTGTAAAGCAGTAGTGGATCATCTGGATTCAACCGCGTTTAAATCCGGGGCCTTAGGATCCTAGTCCTCCTTCATAGTGTCTCAGACCAAATCTTCAGTACAGATGCCACTGTTTCTGGATTATAGGAAGATGCCCAAGACACAGGACAGAGTTTTCATGTAAAGTAATACTCTGTGATGTGAGGACCAAGGAACACAGCTGAGTCCTTTTCAAAGAGACACATTTGGCCCAAATTTGGAGAATCACTGAAGGCAGTGGCTCTCGAATTGTGGTCCTCAGAGTGGCAGCACCCGCATCACCTGCAAGCTTGCTAAAAATGCAAAGCCTTGGATGCAACCTCTGACCTAGTGGGTCAGACACTGATGGGAATGGAGCCCAGCAACGTGTATTTTAACAAGCCCTCCAGGTCGTTCTGATGCACTGACCTAGAGCCATGCACACCATTAGGCCTCATGGTTCCAACTGGAGCTAAGCAGAGTAAGAGGATGGCTCCCCATGGGGCAGCTGGTTCTGCTGCCTTTTTTATGTTTTCTGAAGTTAGTGATTTCTAAAGTGGCTCGGCATCAGCATTGCCAGAGGAACAGTGTCCAGCTTATCCCTCACCCCACCCCACCCCTGCCGCCACCATTCTGAATCAGTAGGTCTGGGGGCTGGAGCCTGGAAGTGTGCAGCTCTGACAAGCTGCCGGGTGACACCCGTGATCACTGAGGCTTGGAAACCATTTGTAGAAAGTACCTGCTAATCGGTTCATGTCTTTTCACTTCTCACTAAGCACAGGTTGGGGAAATTTGACTCTGGAGTTCCTAGAAAACCTCATTCAAAGCCTGTTAATCCTGCCACTACTTTTGGAGGGCCCCTGAGTAGTGGCACTGGGGCATCTGCGGGGCGACACACCTGTGTGCACAGCACGCCACTTCTGCGTGCAAACTGCAGCTCTCCTGCCCACACACGCCCACTTGGCCAAGCAATTTGGTCGGCCTGCCCTTTGGGGCTTTCTTGTAATAGCATCTGACCCATAATATGCTTTCTGCCTGGCCACAGGGGATTGTTTGCAGACCTTCTGGAGGGTTAATAAATAAATGATGGGCTTCTTTCTGGCCACAGGAAACCATCTCAAGGTCAATGATATTGCAGAGCAGGGCTTTTACAGAGCTTGCTAAGGTTTAAAAAATCATCAGCTTCCCCTAACCACATTACCTCTTTTCTGAAACTTTGAAGCTTTGCTGCTGCAAAAAGGAGTGCAATTAAGCCTCGATAAAATTTTAATAGCAGGAATTATGCACTCTGCAACCAGCCTACAATTAGCTGTTGCTATGCTACGGGCAGAACCTAATCATGATAATGAGGCAAACAAAGGGAGGGAATTAATCAGGGCTGTAAGGTTAGTGCACAGCCGGTTCCATCTCAGAGCACTGATTTCTGAAACACAGCAGTTGGGCCCCTGGGAAATCTCAGTCCTACACAAGGTTAGATTAGCTGGTGTGGTGTGGGTGTGCGTGCAATCTTCAAGTAAGAAAAGCTGCTTGCAATATCATCCCTACCACCACTATGCGGATGCATTCACTTCAAAAAGTGATGATGCCCTTACTCTGCATAGGAAACTGTGCTAGATTCTGCGAACTACTGCTTTACAGAGCACAAACCTGACCTCCAGGTCCTTGCTGTTCCAACGGTTGTAATTGCAGGAGCGGTATCCATAGTACCCAGGAGCTTGTGAGAAATGCAAAATCTCAGACCCATCCCAGACCTTCGGAATCACAGCTGGATTCTAACAGCTGCTCTGTAGGCCCCCTGAAGTTGAGATGCCCTACTCTAGGAGATTTCAACCTAGTAATAATAACAGTTGCTATTATAATGATAACAACTATTGTTTCTACCAGGTTCTGAGTGAGGAATTCTACATGCGGATTATTTCATTTAATCTTCACCATAGCTGTATGAGGTTTTCCTCTTTGTGCATCTGAAGAAATTGAGGCTCAGAGAAGTTAAGAAACTTGCCCAAGGTCACTAGTGAACCTTGCCAAGGCGAACTAGTAGGAAGAGGAAACAATCATAATTCCAGGGTTTTCTGATTGTAAAGTCTGGGTTCTTAGCGCCTGGTCCAGAATGCCTCCAATCACACATGGATGGAGCGTGAGTAAAGATAATCACAATTCAGATTAGCGTAAGATCATAAGCGAGTTCAAACAGGAGAATGGTTTCAAGAGATCGTAAAGGGGCCATGGTCCCTTTTGGTTGGCGTGACCAGGAATGGAGGAAGCAGTGTTTGAGCTGGGGTTTGAATAAGTAGGATTGGTACAGACATAGTGGTGGGAAGGGCATTCCAGGCAGCAGGATCAGCATAAACAAAGCACCAAACTTGAAAGCATGAAGAATGCCTGTGGGACTAACGAGTAGAACACTCGTGCAGTATGTTTGTGAGGAGGGGCTGGATTATGGAAGGTCTTGAATGTCAAGATAAAGGTTTGAATGATATTAGGAGGTGATGAGGGTCAGTGGAGAGTATCTGAGGCAGGGGTGTGTCACGGTCTGGTCCAGCTTTAGAGTGTGCTTCTAGATGTCCTGAACTGGGTCAAGAAGAAGACCAGAGGGAAGCCTGAGAGCCTCAAGCCACCATGAGGTCTGTGGGGTCTGAACCGGTGTCGGTGAGATGGGAAAGTAAGGGGTGCCGAGGGATCCTCCGCTGGGGATAGGGGAGCAGGTCACTGGGGTGAGTCGGAGTCTCTAACTCTAGGCTCCAGCCTTGGGGACTGCGGGAGCACTGAGTCAGGGGGGAAGACAGTTTGGGGAGAAAAACGACAGCATGGTTTGAGATCTATGACACCGGACGTGAATCACAGCCTCTCAGCAGTAACGTCAATGTTCATTCCACAGACGCGTATGGAGAGGGTCAGCAAAATGAATAAGGCGCAGAGCAAAGGAGGGACAGCTCGTAGTGCCTGAGGACCCTATGTGGTGCTGAGCTCAGCGCTATACAGGCGTTGACCTTCCAACCCCACTGTGGCCTCCTGAAGTGACTTGTCACCCAGTCCCTCAAAACCCAACAGGCACTTTATAGTCACCTGGGGAGCTTGAAAAAAAAAATACCAGAACCTGTCTCTCCCCCTTCCGTCCCCCAAAAAAGATGTATGCACTATTACTGAGTTGAGTGAGGGTCCTGGTCCAAGGTAGTGAAGGTCTCAGATGAATCTTGGTGGAACCTCCAGTTCTGTTGATGCCCTTCAATGAAAGACCACCGGGAACACACTGCAGAATGAGTGGGGTTCATTCCTCAGCACAGGGAGGAGAACGTGCCCTGTGCAGAATTGCAGGTGCATTTTCCCCACGAGAAGGTGCTAGAAAGAACCTGTTATAGCACATGGGCTTTGATGGGGTGACTTGGGGAGGGTCTAAGGAAGTGGGGGGTTACTCTAGACTGAAAGGCTTCAGAAATCAGGACAATTCTGACTAAATAGTTTAATAAATCTCATCTATAGGGAGAGGAGAAGAGAATGAAGACAAAGTTGAAATGGATAGAGGTAGCAGTCACTCATCCAGCCAAGAGAAGGGGGTATTTGGTATGTGGTGGGTGGTAGAATGACCTTGTTTTTGTCTGTGCTTAGACAAAATCATGAAGCAGCCTTGCTTCATCTCGCATTATCTTGGTCCCAGAGTGAACATGTCTGAGGTCGGTAGTCTATGAAACCATTTACATCTAATAGGAGCAGAGCCTGGCTTAGCTGTGCGTGTCGGGCCAGCTTCGGAATGTCAGGGCCTGCCATTTTTCTTTCTCACCCCTCACACCCTCCTCATGGCTCTCTATCCCCTGTCCTCTCTCTCCACCAGCGAAGGACAGAGAAGATAGAGTAGAAGAGAAGAGGAAAGAGTGAAGAAAGATTCAAAATTAAGAAAGCAGAAAGAAGAGGAAAGAGGAGGAAAGGGTGAGAGTGGGGGTGGGAGGAATAAATCTCCTGGGTTTTGCTTCCCAGCTCCACATGGAACCACATCTCAGCCGAATGTGGGTGGCAGGGCGGGAGGGCCCTGCAGCCCAGCCCTCACTTGTTAGTAGTGACCTTGCTGCCCATCACCCTCCGAGGGAGTGCTCCTTCCTGCCATCTGTTTGGCATTGGGCAATTGGGGATGCTCAGCTTGATGTGAAGGGAAACCTGCTCATGAAAGGGGAGCCAGCCTGCAGCTCCATGTGTGAGTCCACTCTGGCTTAGAGAAATCTTGGCCAGACTGTTCCCTAGGGGGGCTGACACCCAAGCTGTGTGTGCTGAGGGTTGTCCCTGAACCCGGAGTCTGGTGCCAGAGCAGGTGTCTGCAGCCCCCTTCCTACACTCAAACTTATTAAGAGGAGGAGGGGCACGCGCCTGCGCCCTTTAATACACCCACGTGGCCCAGGGGCTGCCATCTGGGAGGCTGACGCCATTCCTCCACTTTGGAGCTGGCTCTGTGGAACTCAAGTTTCCAGGACCTTGGAGCCAGCAGGGCCCAGGTGGCATCAAATGTGTCATGTCTGCTGTACCTTCCTGATCTTGGCTCAGGCTTTCCCTCTTCCTGGAAACCCTGGGCCTACCCAGCCCTATTCAGCCTTCAAGACTGAATGCAGATGTCCACCTCCCTGGCACAGTCGATGACCCCTCCTCCATGCTCCTCCTGATTCACACATTGTAGTTCTAGCGTGTACTCCTTGCTTGAGTGTCTGTCTTACTAGACAGGGAGATGGCTTATTTATTGATTGGTCCCCAGCCCTTTGAACTTGGTCAGATTCTCATAGACATTTGGTAAATACATGTTTGGGAAAGGAAAGGAAGGGAGGAGAGAGGACTCGATTGCCATTCTGAACACCCAGCAATGTCTGAGGGGGTGTGGGGGCTGCAGAAGCCCTCCCGCTGGCAGCTAAGTGTGGCCTGGTTGCTGTTGAAGAGAGGCAGGGCTCCTCACTGGGGCTGAGCTGAAGCTGGTCCCATGCCCCTTTCTGTTCCCATCTTACCAGAGCTTTAATGGGGTCCAGAGGGTAAGAGGCAGACATGGGTTAGTCCTAAACTCAGGAAGAATCTAGGCCACAGAGAGCAGCAGGTATCTGGGTATTAGTTCAGAAATGCCTCAAAGGAAGGGGTGCCTGGCAGGTGGCTCCCCTGTTACCACGGTTTGACCTGCAATTTCTGTTCCTCTCTAGAACCAGCTTCTCACTGAAGCCACAGAGAAAAACGAAACTAAACCGAAACCTAAAGCAAAATTCTCAGGGCAGTAAGATGGGAAACTTGGGGATTGGGAAACACATAACTCATCCCTGAGTTCCTTTGGCAGAAGCAGAGCTACTTCATCACTCATCTGGGGCAGCCGGGTCCCTGAGCAGATGGAGGCTGTGTCTCCTGGCCCTGGTCTGGCCCTGCAGGGGGATGTGTGTGTCATGATGTTCAAGTAGAGCCAGGTCTCCTCTTTGCAAACCCAAATTGTGCAGCGCTTCATGACGCATGCCAGCACCTGGAGCTTCAGTGGACATGCTAAATGAGAACAATGATCAGCCCACGCGTAATGATCCACAGCATTTGTGATTGGTGAGACACATAAAGAGAATAGGGAGAGGCAGTTAATGTAGGAGGGATTTCTTTTCTCATTGTTTTTCGGCTTGAAACGAGCACAGGGGTCAGTACCTCGGTTCTTGTCAGCCTGTCAGGTCCTACCTCTGGCTATGCTGGGAACCAGGGGCCTCGTTTCAGAAATTCAGACCTCCAGCCCAGGTCGGGGAGAAGTGGCAAGAAAGTTGGCAATAGCATTTGAAATGTCCCCATGGGACATCAAAGGGCACAGGGCAAAGATCTTGGCTCTAATGATCTCAAAGAGGCCTCTCAGCATAGTGGAGTGAAGTCTTAGAAGTCAGGTAGGCCAGGGTTCAAATCCCAGCTCTGCCACTTCCCAGTTCTGAGAACTTAGACAAAGCACTTGAGCTCCCAATCTTCTGTTCCATCTTTTGTTTTAAAGAGATTACGGTCCTCCTCCAAGGCTGTTGGGACTTGGATTAAATTAAGGATGATGCCCTGTAATAGGAAATGAGGGAGTAGAGGCCTACCATGTGGGAGATGCCCAAGAATGAAGTCCTCTTCCTTCCACGCCTACCTCCTTCTTCTTCCCAGGGTAGGAACATGCCCTTCCAGGACTCTCCCTGCCAATACACAAGCCAACACACCACACACCTGGTTTCTCAGAAAATTAAATATCTAGGAATTCACCTGTAACTGAACAGTCTGTGGGTATATCCATGATGAAGAGGAACTGACTGGCAGGAGGTGGTCATTAGCGGGTTCCAAAGATTGACCCTCCTTTGTGTAAAGCAGAACTTCTAATTTGTCCTAAAGGATTGCCTTCCAACTTGCGGGGGTGGGGGAGGCGCGGAGCGGGGCAGTGGTGGGGGGAGAGTTCAAGCTGGAGCAGGCTGGGATTGGATAAGAGTTTTTCCTTCCTCGTCACAATTTTATCGACCCTAATGGCCTCTCTGTCCAGACTTCCAGCCTCCAAGTTTTCAGCTTCAAGTGATTCATCTTAAAGGCCACCCCCACGAGCCCCTCATCTGCTATTTAACTGGAGAAGGGGGTGCTGGAGGTCCCAGTGCCTTAATTGCATTTGTTAATGGGTAGGTGCAATTATCCTTGCCACACTCCTGCACACTGCCAGGCAGACAGAAGATGATTAAGGGGATCTTTAAAACTCCAGCTCCCTACAGCCCTCTCCACTAATTGAGCAGTGAAGGAAATGATATTGAACTCCCCCATTCCTTTCTTTAAATTAACTCCTGGCTCCAGTGTCCTCCTTGGATCAGTGTGTTGGCCACATGGCTCACAGTCTTCCGTTCCAGCTCCATCCGTCACCTATCACTTAGGCACAGGGCCCAGTCAGATCGTCAGTGGGTCCATCCATTACCCACAGACTGGAAGTGGACCAGGGGCAGGGGGGTGCCTTCAGGACCTCAGAGAGTGATATCATCCAGGCTGACTGTAGCATCTGACTTAGCTGAGAAGAGGCCCAAAGGTGTTGCACTGTCCTCTGACCTGGGCCACCTGTGCTTAGCCCAGTCTGGACTGCCATAATCACTTACTGGCTGGGCCCCTGCTCCCTGATTTAGTGTGTTCTCCACTTGGCAGCCAGAGTGATCAGCTTGAATCATAAACAGGGGGCTGGGGGCGGGGATAGGGGAGTGGGGGGGGTCAAATGCCAATATTAAAACCCTCTGGGAGATTATACTTTGGGTGGTGAGCACACAACAAAATATACAGATGATGTATTATAGAATAGCACCCTTGAAACTTATATAATGTTACTAACCAATGTCACCAACAAACTTAAAAAAACAACAAAAATCCTTCAACAGCTTCCCAATTTACCCAGAATGCAATCTAAACTCCATGCCATGGCCCACAAGGTCCCAGGCAGCCTGGTGCCTGGCACACTCTTCATCCTCAACCTGTATCCTTCTGGCCCTTGCTTACTAAGCTTTAGCTACACTCGTCTTCTCATTCCAGTTCCCAATATAGGAAGCTCTTTCCAGCCCCAGGACCTTTGCACATGCTCTTTCCTCTGCTTGGAAGAATTTGGCCTCGCATTTTTCATGGTCAGCACCTTCTCACCCTTTAGGTCTACATTTAAATGTTGCTTGAGAGAGGCCTCCGTCCTTCTCTGACTAGCATATCTGAAGTGATTTTCTATCTTTTTCGTTATTTTTAAAAAACAGTCGTTTGTTTCTTTCAAAACATATGTCACAATTTTTTATTATTTCAGTTTTATTTTGTTCCTTTTCTATACATTCTTGTGGTTGTTTCTGTCTCTAGACTATAAGCTCAGCAAGGTCAGCTCACTGTTTTATCCTAAGTGCCTATTGGAGTAGTTGGCACATCCTTACTCATTCAGCAAATATTTATTAAGCACCTACTATGTGCCAGGTACTTTTTTAGGTACTGGAGATATACCAGTGAGCACAAAGGAAAAGACTCTCTGCCCTCCTGGATCTTACATTCTAAAGGGGACTGAAGAGGCAGGCAAAAAAACAATGGACATAATAAATAAATCCTATAATATTTATAAGGTGACTGGGGTTCTCTCTATTACCCAACGCTAGTGATGAATAGTCCTCTGTGATCCCGAGAATGAAATATTGCATTAAAAAGCTGAAGAGGAAAAGAGCGTGTATACATACGTGTGTGTACTGCGGTGCGGAAGGTCAGTTAAGAAGAGGTGGAGCACATTGAGACGTGGGTGCATTTCGTTCCCATGAAAGAAGACTCAACTCACAGCTGCTTTCTTCTGGGTGTCCCTCTCCTCACTGCCACTTGAGCTGACTCTGCCTTCTCTAGATAGCACGCCCATTCATGCTTCTTGCATTTCTCTCCTCGTTCCCTATAGAAACTGCCCCACCCTGTGTCCCATCGCAGCATGGCACAGTCAGGTGAGCTTGGCTTTTGCCTGCCTGGCATTCACTCCTCTTTCTTCTGGAAACATCGTCCCAGGTTTTCCTTGGAGGCCACTCCCTATCCCATTGGATATAGGCTTGGTAAAGCTGTCAATCACAGCCTCTGCCCTCTCCCACCCAACAGGTGGCCCTGCACCCAGGCAGGCCCTCCTGAACCTCAGTCCTAAATGGTGAGACAAAAAGATTTAAAAACTGAAGTGCATTCATTCTGATGAAATGATTGCCCATTCATTACTGCTATCCAGTCCTTTGAAGCCGCTCTGCTTCCTGTCCTTTCCAATCATGTGTCTCACTTTTCCTTTTCTTCTGGAGCTGCACCGCAGTCCATTCTTCCTTGGTTAGGAAGACGGGGTTGGTTTTTGTTGCTTGCAGCTGGCTGACTGCATCAGTACCAACTGATAAGGTTGCAGACAAGTTCTCTTGTTTAGTGTGTGAACTTGGGCTAGAAACCCATGTTTTTGGACCTCAGTTTTCTTGTAATAAAATGAGGACAATAATAGCACGTTCTTTTCGGGGTTACTGTGAAGATTAAAAGACTTGAAGCATTTGCATGTGAACGTGTCTGGCAGTCCTAACCTCTCACATAAGTCCAGGAGGAGCTGTGGTGGAGGAGGGACAGTAGGTCCCACAGAGTTTGCTAGGGGAGTCCCAGTCACATGGGCATCACCCTGAGGGGTGCCCGCAGCTGCTGGGGAGCTGTGTTGCAATAACTACCTTTTGGAGCAGAAAGACCCAGCTGTTCTTGTCTCCTTAGGTCCCAACTCAGCTTGGTTCACGGAACTCCGAACAGAGGAGCTGTTCAGCCTGGGGAGACGGGAGGAAGAATATACTTTGTGCAGCTCTCAGCTTCCAGTCTCAGGTAGGCTGAAGGGAAGAACATTACCCAGCTTAGAATTCTCAGACTGGAAACAGGCCTTCAGGAGCCATGGAGTCAACCAATCCAACAACAAACCTTTAGTGCATCAGTTCTGGGAGCCCAGCCCTGAACTGGGTAGGTAATGAAGGGGACAGAGAATAGAAAACCTTAGTGGAGGACCTCAGTGGAAATAGAAATAAATATTAAAATAGCAACTACGATCATCATGACACTGTGATTGACAGTCCTATAGCCAAGAAATAGAGAGTTGTCCCCAAGGAAAACTTGGGATGCTGCTTTTAGGCAGGCCAAAATAGCACCACCCACAATGTGTTGGCCAATCAGCTAAGTTCTTCACACACATCCCTATAGTCCATACCGTAAACTCCGCCAGGAGGTAGCAGTGTACCCTCTTACCCATAGGAAGGCTGAGTGCAGAGAAGTTACGGTGCATGCCTGGGTATTACCTAGCCAGGAAAGATCACCTAGTGTGATCCAGTCATCTCACAGCCTGATTCACTTATTCACTCACACCCACAATCCGGCTGAGCATCTGTTTTGAACTCTGTACTAGACTTGCTCAGAGTTCAATGGGAGAAGCTCGTGTACACACAGGTGATGATGATACTGGCAAGGGCCAAAGAAAGGACTGTGAGGGCTACAGGACAGGACAATGGCAATGCCTTGAACGTCAGGGTGAAGTGGGGTGATGTTGGCTGAGCTGGGCCTTGAAGGATAAAATGAGTGCTCCTTTGGCGCAGGAAATGACGGAAGTGGAGAGAAGGGAATTTCACATGGTGAGTCCAGGGTAAGCAAAAGCATGAGGCCTGGGGCAGGGTGGCTTGCTTCAGGAGGCCCTCAGCTGGGGCACTGGGTGCCCAGGGCTCCATGCCAGGGGCTGAGGCCAAACCATGAGCTAAAGGAAGATTGCAAAGGGCCTTATATTAGGTGCTGAATGACTTGAACTGCATCCTGTAGGAAAGGGTAGTCCTCTGAAGGGTTTTAAGCAGGGGAGTGATGTGGTCAGATTTACCGGGTCCCCCAACAACCTCTGCTCTTGAGCGTTGCATGGACTGAAGGGTGGGCCCCAACAGGGTCAGCGATCTTGACCAGGAGACTGTTGCTACTGTCCAATGGTCCGGGTGGGGATTAAAGGGACAAGGGCTGTGGCAGGGGTGGAGAAGAGGGACAATTAGGAGGGATTTCAGAGATGGAATCAGTAGACTCTCACTGGCAGGAAGCTAAGGACAAAAATATATTCTTTGTCAGGAGCTTTTGGGTGTGTTTCTGTATATCTGTGTGTGTAGGTATGTGACTAACTACATATATGTGTGCATGCATGCCTATACATATGTGTTGAGGCTGCTGCCAGGATGCACACTGGAGCCATGTATGCACCTGTGCATGTGAGAGTGGCTATGCGCTCAGGCACATTTGCACGACTGCATTTGTGTGTCTGTGCCTGTGGCCTCTGTGTCTGTCTGCTGCGCTCAGTCCAGCCGAGAAGCCCCCACCACCTTGTTCTGCTCCAGGCTCAGTGCAGGATTCTGTGTGCCAGGCACCCCCAGGGACTTAAGCTGCTTTAGAGGCTCCCACTGCTAATGGGAGATGCATCTTCCACCCGTTTGATGCTGCAGCATGAACCCCGAGGCTGTTCTTCAAAGGGAGCAACTGAGAGTAGAAAGCAAGAGAGTAAACATCAGGATTCAAACTGTGAACTCTCTCTGCCAGCCTGGCCCAGGGACCCGACCCCCACAGACAGGCTTTGATTTGTCAACTGCATTTTCTGTCCCGGCCGAAGGGAGGTAGGAGGGGGTGGGGTGGGGGTCGGGGTGTGACTGAAAGAGGTTCTTGGAACAGAGAGATTGGCAAGGCTGTGGGAGCAGGCTGGGGAGCTGTCCCCTCCCACAGGGCAGGTTCCCATCCCTTGGGGAGTCCCTTTGATGTTTGAAATAGGTTGCCAATGGGCCTGTCCTCAGGGGACAGGGGACAGAGGAGGCTCCATCCTTCCCTTCCTGTCTCTCCTTCTCTCTTTATCTCCCTCCCTTCTTCCTTCTTTCTTCTTCTTTCTCTAACCACCATTTCCAGACAACTCTGAGGCTTCAAACTGACCCATATTTGAGTACCGTGATATTCTGTGATAGTGTGGTTGTGGGCACATGTACCTCTGTTTTAAAAGGTAGCTACTCACCCACAGGGTTGTTTGTTAGGATTAAGTGCAGCCGGCATGTGAGTGCACCTCCTCACTCACACGTGCCAGCCCCAATGGAAGAACTCAACACATGGTAGCCGCCGTCAGAGCTATTGTGATTGTTGCCCAGGAATCAATGAGTCACCTCCCCATCTCAAATCGCTTCCACCAGTGGGAGACCAGGCAGATAAACAAGTAGTACAACAAGAGTTTTATAAAAGATGGGGCGCTAAAGCACTTGGAGGGGCTCCAAAGTGCAAGGGCCCACTCTTCTTAGGAAAGGGGCGGGATCACAGAGAGCTTCCTGGAAGAGGTGAGTCCTGAAGGACAGCCGTTTCACCAAGTGAGTCTAGGGTGAGGGCATCCATGCCAAGGAGGGGATTTTGCTGAGATGTGAGAGAGGAACTGCATAGACACTGTGGTATGTCCAGGCCTCAGGTTTTATGTGGGAGTCCTGCAAGAATTTAAGTACCCCTGAAAAAATTTAACCAGGCTAGGAGTGCTGGGGCTGAGGGGCCTCAGAAAATCTCTCTAGGCCAAAAGAGCTTTTCCACTCAGGTGGGTGGCTGGATGGCTGTGGCAGGCACAACAGTCAGCCCTTTCAGGACTGCCTAAGCTGCAGAAGGCAGCCACGTCCAAGGTCACAGCTTATCTCCTGGTGGCCCACATCCAGGGACCGACCAATGCCAGGGTATAAAGGCCTGGCCATTGCAGCCCAAGTCAAAACAACACTGAGGGAATAATGTAACTCCGGGCCTTGTTTTTGACCTTTAAATTAACGGAACTGTGAAGTGTGCACTTTTACATGTCTGGCTTTTCTCACTCTATGTTATTTGGGTGAGATTCGTGCATATTCTTACAGGTAGCAGTAGTTTATTTGTTCTTACTGCCACACGCCCTTCCACAGTCTAGATTACTACATTTCATTTATCCACTCATTGCAGACGGGCTTTTGGATAGTTTCCAATTTGTGTCTGTTATAAATAGCCCTTCTATGAACATTCTCATACATGACTTCGGTGCGTTGATAAAAAAATATTTCTGATATATACCTAGGCTTGGAATTTCTGGGGTAGGTATGAATATGTTCAGCTTTGGTGACACTTCTGAACTGTTTTCCAAAAGGACTGCACCAATTTACTTATTCACCGACAGTATATGATAATTCCAGTTGCTCTACACCCTCACCAACACTTGATATTGTCCGTCTTTTAAATTTTAGCCAATCTGATTTAGTTCAAATTTGAATTCCCCTGATGGCTAAGAAGGTTGATCCTCTTTTCATGCTTATTGGCCATGTGGATATACTCCTTTGTGAAATAGCTGCTCTAACATTTTTGCCTTGCTGATTTGTAGGAGCTCTTCCTATATTTTGTCCATAAGTCCTTTGTTAGATCCCCATGCTCCTTTTTCAGAATTCAGATAGGAGGGCGAGGCCCAGCTTCACCACCACCTGAGAGATACCAATTTGCTCTCCCCTCTCTGGGGCTGGGAAGCCCAGCTAGAAGGGAGACGTCCTCACTGAGGCTGCATTTCCTTTCCTCTTACCAGTCTTCTTTCAGCTGGGAGGAACCAAAATACAAAAGAAGAAACACTTCAATAGAATGCTAGTTTCTCTCCTAAAATTGGTAGTATAGACTTGTGGTTTCTGAAACAGCAGTCACTAGCCAGGCACACAGGACTAATGAGCATTTGAAATGCGGCCAGTCTGCAATGAGATGTGCTAGCAATATAAAGTACCAACTGGATTTTGAAAAAGACTTACAACATGTCTCATGAATAATTTTAATATTGTTTACATGTGGAAATAATAATACGTTGTTATATGGGGTTAAATAAAGTATATTACTAAAACTTAAAAACACACACACGAAAGAAGAGACACAAAGAAGACCCAGGAGCAGAGTTCTGGAATTTTTACAGCAGGAAAGTTGAGTAAGGGAAAGAGTTTTGTTTTATCTTGTTGCTTTCACATTTAAAAATTTTTTTTCGATTACAGTTGACATTTACTATTATTTTGTATTAGTTTCTGGTGAACAGCAGAGTAGTTAAGGGGAAGAGTCTGACCTCCCCCTCCTCCTGGGCATGAAGAAGTGGTGAGCAGCCACTGTCCACCTCTGAGTGAGGGGAGCTGGAAAGGGCAGCAGGCAGTCCCAGGCTCAGACACCCAGCAGGGCACTGGCGGACAGTGAAGCACCCTCTGCCTGCTAGTGAGACCATGCACAGAGCCCCGGGGGCACTGGAGAAAGCGGTGAGAAGGAAAAGCCAGGGCAGAAGAAAGTCTTGCTGGCAGATGTGACCCCCTCAGTGGACAGGCCTCTCTCTTCTTTATCCCCAGATCCCTGGCCCTTAGCAAAGTTAAGTGCCCAATATTTGCCCAGCAAAAAGGGCACAGGTGGAACTTTCTGAAGGTAAGCTCTGTGAGAGGAGAGTGCAGGTGCTCATTGGTATGAGTTGAATGAATGAAGTTCAACTTGCCATGTAAATAATAATAGCTTTATTTTTGCAGGCACATTTACATGCTAGCAGGTCATTTACTGCAATAAACACTTCCATCTTGCAGATGAGAACAGGTAACTTGCTCAAGGTCACTAAGTGGGAATTCATGCCCAGCTCCGCCTGACTCCAAAACTGTTGTGCCTTCCCCTTGAGGCACGCAGCCCCGCATGAGGGGAGCCACAGAGGGCAGCTCACCAGGGCATTCCATGAGCAGGAGCGCCCTCTCCTCCCTTCCAGGTGAGGGACCCGTACGGGGTAGCTCTGAGAAAAGGAGGGAGAGAAAGCTGAAATCACAGGCAGTCTTCTTATCCTGCCCATAACCTCCCTTAGGCACTATATTATTGTTTTCCTTCCCTCCCTCCTTCCTTCCTTCTTCCCTTCCACAAACACTTCTAGAACATGTACGTGATCATATGTGCCCTGCTAAGGGGTGGCTAAGGGGTCTGTGATTTCTTCCAGCAGGCCCTGCACTAGGGCCGAAGTGAACAAAACAAACACAAAAATCCTGCCTTCATGCAGCATATGCTCAAGGGGTGAGCCCAGGAGACAGTCATTCACCAAATAAATATGTAATTACCAGCGGAAGGGGGATGGTGGAATCATTCACTTGTGTTTGCTCTTCCTGCCGCAGACACTCCCCCAGCACCGGAGGCGGCCCAGCGTTTGTAAATTCTGTTCCCAGAGGCCTTTGTGTTGCCTGGTGAGCTGGGAGCCACAGGCTGCAGTTCGTTGCCAAGCATCCAGAGACACACCCCTCCACACACATCCTGGCTTTTGTTCTGTGAAAACACATTTTCAGGGGAATTATGCTGCATTGTCTGACAGAGGGAAGGCTTGCAACAAGCAATGGAAGCAGCTTGAGAAGAGAATTGAAGTGTTTCTCTCGATCAGAAAAATGGCAGGCTTGGGAGGTGGGGACCACGCCCTGATGGGACCTTGGAGGGGACTGGCCATCAAGGATTCTGCTAGTCACACAGGCTGCTAACCTTGGCAAAGATGCAAATAATCCTACACACACACACACGCACACACACACACTCAGGTGTGTGCTTGGCAAGGACGTACTAGAGGCTTCTGTCTTTGGGGTCTAGAAAATACGGCACAGCTGTTATGTGTGGCTTCAGGGGTAAAATGTAGACCAGAAGACCTAGCCTGAATGATGTGGGTTCTGTAAGGCCCCTGAGACCCTTGCTTGAGTAGGGAGGAGCCCTGTGTCAACTGCAATGGTGTTTCCCACCCTCACGAGCACCCCTAGTTCCTCACCTGGTTCTCCCCACTTCATATTCAAAACTCTTTCCTGGCCTCAGAACACTGCGAGGGGCTGATAATACTACTACTGACTGGGAAGCTGTGAGGATTAACTGAGATAATCCCCATGCAGCATTAAGTACAATGCCTGGCACATGGGAAGTGCCCAATAAACATTAGCTAGTGCTATTAATTACCTCTCCAAGTACAGGGAAAGCAGGAACGCAGGCCCAGAGGCGTGGAAGTGCAGGGCATATTCAAACAGTGTGATTACAGACAGTTCAGTGCTGGGCTCCCATGAAGGTAACCAGGATAGGAAAGTGATCCGGGGTCGAGAATACGTGTGTCATTACATGTGCCGTGCTACAGGGTTGGCCATTTGTTCCAGCCACCTTGGAAGTGCTGGTGCGTTTTTAGCAGGAGTGTATATTTTTGGAGAGCCCACTCAGTCGCGTTGTGGAAGATGGACATGAGCGGAGCAAAACTCAAGGACGTACTATTATATGCCATTGACTCTGATTTATGAGGATGGACTTCAGTGTCTGAGCAAGCCGCACAAGAAGGGAAATCTAACCTATTTTCCAGCAAAAATCTCATTTTTAGTGAGTGAGCAACTTTAGAATCATGTTAATTATACTGCCAGGGAGTGATAAAGCAGGAGGGGGAAAAAACTCTGTAAAGAGATTGCGAAATAGAAAATAGAAATTCTGCCGATTTTGTAGGTTCTGTAGGTAACAGTGTTTCAGCATCAAAGTTTCTGTAATCCTGCCACCTCCCCTCCCACCCCATGTTCAACCCACTGACCCGAGGAGACCTGTTTCTCAGATTGTGCATTAATTAGCGCCCTGTATTGCAAGTAGCAAAACAAACGAAGAAAATCTCTGTTCAGGTTGACTTAAATAGTAAAGGGAAGTTATTGACTTGCATAACTGAAAAGCCCAGAGGTAGAGATAGCTTCAGGTGAGGCTTGATCTAGTGGTTCCACCAGTGTTTTCTGAAACCTGGTTTCTCTCTGTCCCACCATCTGCAATTTGGGCTTCACCCTCAGGCCTCACTTAGAGCACCTCCAACAGCTCCAGGCTTTCCCCTCGCACTTACAAATGGCTGCACTGGTGCCTGACCTCATGTCCTTAACCTCCTCTTTCCCAGTCAAGGGGGTGCCTCCCTTCCAGTAGAAGAATTTCTCTTTCCCAGAATAGCCTCCCTTTCCTCAGACCACATGAAAAACAAAGGAGAAAGGATGGCTTCCCAAAGAAAACTGCCCTCCAAAAGCAGGGTAGGCACATGGGCCACCATGACCTCACCTCCCCCGTGTGTCCTCCTTACTTTCTATGACCACTGCTCTTAGATTTGGGGGCTTCTCCTCTTCTCCTTTAAGTATGGGGTCCTCAGGGTCCTGTATTAGGTCTTCCCTCTCCCGAGCCATCTCACCCTCTTCTGCCTTCTCTGATGACCCATTTGTTGGTGACTCCTGAACCCATACCACAGTCCAGGTGTCACTCCTGTGCCATGAAACCATGGATGCAATGGGCCTCAAACACCACATGTCTGAAACCCACTCAGTTTCACTTCCCCAGCCACACGGCTCCAAACCTGCTTTCCTGTGTTTGCTCTCACCATCCCCACGGAGCTGGAAACCTGCTCATCCTCGGCCCCTGCCCCTTCCTCCTCCCTAAGATGTAATTGAGCTCCTGGCCATAAATCTCCCCAGAATCCATCTAGCTCTTCCTAGCCATACCGCCCAGTTTGTGTTAGGTGCTCAGGAAGTACTAGGTGACCGATGGTGCCTATTTTAGCCAAGACCCCTTCCGCTGGGCTGTCGGACCTCCTCACTGCTACCTCAGCCAGCTGAGTGGCCTTGTCCTGAAGGCGGGGTCTGTACTGTTGTCACCAATGCACTGACCAGAGCCTAAGACAGTGCCTAGTGTTTAATAATTTCCACAAAAATGTGTGGAATGAACAAACAAATGAATGGGAGAGAAAAGAGTAAGAAGATACTTCTTGGGAAGGAGAGTCAACATTTCTGAAGGCCCAGGAGAGCAGGGGTGTCTCAGAGCACCTGCGCTGGCCATGGGCGTCTGACCCCTCCTCATGCCGTGCTTGTCAAGCTGAGGGTTGCCCGCCACCAACCAGGGGGCGCTTCAGAGAGGCTGCTGGTGTAAAGGCAACCATCAGGGCAGAGGGTTCCTAAAGGGCCCTCAAATCTCTGGATCCTGGAATTCCAAGGAGTTTGGCTTTTCATTTAAGCTCAGTACAGTTAGCCCCAGTTACCACCTGAAGCAGCTAAAAGTAGAATTGCTCCATTTCTTGTTTGAATTCACCTGAAAACTAGCACACCTCAGCAGGGGCCCTGGGGACAAAGTGGGCTTGTTCTTCCCCTCCCCTGGTCACGGGTGGTGGGCATGTGGGCTAACGACAGCAAGGATTTCAGCTGCGGCAGCGACATTAAAATGTGTATCAGGGAGGAGGCCCTATGTGCCTGTTTGGCTGTGAAAGGCTCACAGACTTTATTAACCTTCTGTGACTTGGCGGAGACGGCAAACTGGTGGCAGGCACACAAATGTGAAAATAGATACGTGTCTGCGTGACTTTGGGTTTCTCTATGAGAGCTCTGTACTCTCCCAGACAAAGACTCGCTCTTACCTCTCTCCAGCTGAACAAGGGCCTCCTTTAGCCCTTAACAGGATTAGGGAGAAAGGTAAGGAAGGAGAAGAAACCTTGGTTTTGTGGCACTCCTGCCTGGGCCAGCCTCCATGCCGCCCATGCGGCTCACCAGGATTACCTTAAACCTCACAGTGACCCCGAAAACAAACATCCTCACCATCACTGTCTCTACAGATGAAGAGACAAAGGCCAGAGAAAACCCCTGACTTGCCAGAGGTTGAATGGCTAGTGAGTGGCAAAACTGGGACCTGACTGCAAACCCGTCCCCCCTCATAGCCCCAGAGGCACCAGGCTGATGACACAGTCGTGTTTAGATCTCAGGGCCTTGGTAACCGAGGTCCCAGATGCCAGGAGCCCAGGGGCCTGGGGATTGATTACACTTAGGTTGGCTCTAGCCCCCAAGGAGGGGCCTGAGTAATAAACCGTACAGAAAGCCCAGTGCTTCCTGTCGGCAAGAACATAATACATGTATATCACAATACATTCTTTGCTGGATTTGTCCGTGTGGTCCACCTTTTCGTATGCTAGTTAAACATTATTTTTTTAAATTAAAAAAAAATTTTTAAATATTTTATTTATTTACCTTTAGAGGGGAAGGGAGAAAGAGAAGACCTCGTTTTCCAGCCCCACCTTAAAGGCAACACAAGCCCTTGCGCTGTGAGGGCTATCACATCACCCTGTTTGTTCCTTACTCGTCACCTCCTCCCCCTCTTGGGCACGCGGACAATTTTTGGAAATCAAGCACATGTGCTGGGAAGTTAACTCTCCCAGCTGGGCTTGCCTCCTCGTTAGGTTGCAAGCTCCTCGACGCAAGGCGCCAAGTCCTAAGCTTTGGATGTTGGTGCTGTGTTCTATACAATATTCCTGGCACTGCACCTCACACCGTTAGAGAGACAAGGAAGGAAAGAAGGAAGAGAGGGAGGCAGCTGCTTCTCTGCAGACACACCAGCATTGCTTGCGTGGTCCTGGATCAATGAGCTCCCCTCTCTCTTCCTCAAGGGTCTCCCCTCATCTGGGGCTCAGCTTGACTTCTTTCCCCTCATATAACTGTCTCTTATAAGAGGACACTGCCCACAGCCTGGTCCTAAGGCCACCTGAGAGCAAAGACTTTGCAGGATCCTGCCCTATTTTCCATTTAGCCGAACACAGGAACCACAAGAGTGGTAAGGATACTTAATATTAATTTGAACCTCTTTTGGGATTCTTCTGGGTACGAAGGCAAGGGGCAATACTTGACACGGGGAAGGGAGTTCAGACATTGTGTTCTCTGCAAGCATTTTGTCTCAGAGGCAAGGGAGATCGACTGAATGGCCTCTCACGGCCCCTTCCCATCTGACCTGTTCATAACCACCATGTCCCCATCCTCATAAATCTGCCTCTGACATCTTACTAAGAAACCTCCAGACTTAAGGCCTCCCTGGGCAGATGGACATGGGTCCCCCCCCGACTATAAAAATAGCACATATGTTATTTTTTTAAAAATGAAAAATTCAGAAAAACATAAAGAAGCAGGAAAATACATGCATAATCCAGATATTCGGAGAGAACCATGATGAATATTTTAGCCCATTTTCTTCTAGACTTTTTCCCATGCACATATATTTGTAACTTCTGTGAGAGGCTTCTTTCTGGGGTCTTCTGGGGAGGGCGTGTCAGGAGGTCGACTTACTACCTCCAGGTGTCCCCAGGGGTGAACACTGTTCATGCCCAATGGCTCTCAGTGAAGGTGCTGCTTGGCTCACCCCACCAGGGAGGAGGTTGGAGAAATTTCTCTGCAGTGACCCTGGACCATAAGGAAGATTCTGGCTTTGTACTGAATGAGCAGACTACCTCTAAGTCTCACAGCCGTACCTGGTGGGGATGGGAAGGTAGAGTAGGCATCTCACAACGTTCCGCAGACCTCCACAAGGTCTCCCGCTTTCCCTCTCTCCTCTCGTCCTGCTGCCTCTCTGACTCTTCACTTCCTTCTGCTCACAATCCAGCCCATGCCCTTCTGGGAATGAACTCGCTTCCTAAACAAATGAGGAGCTCTTGAATCCGCTCCTGTGCCTCCCGCATTCCCAGCCTCTGGCTTTAAAGGACCATGTTTCTCCAGTTTTCTCCACTGCTGCCAGCTGCTGCTGGGGGAGAGGGAAGCAGGTTTCCTGGGGGTCGGGTGCGGGGGAGGGGAGGGAGCGCTGTTCTCTGGGGTGCAGGGGTGGGAGGCAGAATATGAGGCGTCTCCACTTAAACCCTAGCTGCTTCACCCAGCAGCGTTATCTAAAATAAAGCATCTCATTACCCCAAAACTAATTTCGTTCAAGAAAAAAAACCCCACAACCATACAAATAACATTTGACCCACATAAGAATTAATATTCTTCTTATTACTATACTTGTAACTCTATTTCCTGTGAGCAAACACCCTGACCTTATTAGCCCAAGAGAACATTTACCTCCTCTCCGTCAAGGTTAGATGACAAGATATCCTTCATTAACTTGACAAAAAAGCATATTGCTTTAATTGCTTGGAAGGGAAATAGGGGTGGGTGTGTGGTGGTGGGGAGGGCAGGATGAGAAGTCTCTTTTTACTCCATCACATGGGTTTTTTAACACACTTAAAATCACACAGTTTTGTATCCGGCTTTTCCCACAATTCTTGGGAGATTAGCATTCTCCTAAGTTTTTAAAAACTCCCTAAATACCCTGCCTTATATTGCACCATTTTAAATGATTTTGTAACATTCCACTGTAGAGCAGAGCCTGGGATTTTTAGGGGCAGAAAGTAAACATCAGGATTACCCTTGCTAGAGGAAATCTTTAAGAGCTCTAATAACCAGTTCAGGAACTGCCGGAGACTTTCCAAAGAAATCGCTGGTAGGGGACAGCTTACGTGGGACTGGAAATGCCACTCCAGTTACTACAGCTGTGCACAGAAGGCATCCAGGCCAGCCCTGCGCTGACCATGTGACCTGGTCAAGAAGCACACTCTAGGAGAAGCCAAGGTAAAGTATTCAAAAAAAAAACTAGATGCAAAAGACACATTACACGTGTAATTGTGCCAGCAGCCATTTATCCGTCCCCAGGGACTAGAATGGAAGATATTTCATCTCGGACACAGGCAGACTGTTGTATTACTGGACAGGAATAGACAGGCCTAGGCCAGCAAATTCCTCAACTTTGAACCCTGACCAGCTCTGAGGCTTCAGTTTTCAACCCTGACTGCACATTAAAGGGCGGGGGAAAAAAGGAAATGCCCAGGACTTATCACACACTGACTAAAGAAAAGAAATCAGATTTTTTTTGCCTCTGGAGAAAGACAAAGCTCTCTTTAATTTTGCAGTTTCTAATATCCTAGAAAACCCTTCTGAGGGCAGGGAGTGACCTGTATGACTTCTAACAGGTGACTCCCCGACACTGCCCCTCGCACCCCCAGGTTAGGAATCTATGTTTTTTAGTCAAAACCCAGCAGGAAACATCGGGATAGCAACAATTTTCACAGAACATTTTGTACCCAGGCTTTTTTTTAGGCATTTAATAATTTTTTAAAGGAATTCAGAGTATTTTTTTTTAAATAGAGTTTATATTTAACGTTATTTTATATTAGCTTCAGGTGGACATCATAGTGATTAGACAATCATATACTTACAAAGTGTTCCTCCTGATATTTCCAGTGCCCACCTGGCACTGTACAGAATTATAACAATATTATTAGCCCTGGATGGTGCAGCTCAGTGGATTGAGCGCGGGCCTGTGAACCAAACGGTTGCAGGTTCGATTCCCAGTCGGCGCACATGCCTGGGTTGCAGGCCATGTCCCCAGCAGAGGCAACCGCACACTAATGTTTCACTTCCCCTCTTTCTCCCTCCCTTCTCCTCTCTCTAAAATTAAATAAATAAAATATTTAAAAAATATTATTGACTATATTCCCTACGCTGTACTTTATATTCTTGCGGCTATTTTGTAACTATAAATCTGTACTTCTCAATCCCTTCACCTTTTTCACCCGGACCCCCAGTACGCCCCCTCTGGCAACTATCAGTCTGTTCTCTGTATCTATGAGTCTGTTGCTGTTTTGTTCGTTCATTTACATTGTTCTTTGAATTCCACCTATAAGTGAAATCACAGAGCATTTGTCTTTCTCTGACCCGGTCTGATCTCCGTGCCACAGCCGGCATGATCTTCCCAATTTTAGAACTTCTGATTTGAAGATAGTGTCCAGGAAGCAATCTCCACTTCTTTTACTAGAAATAATCCAAAATCAGAAAGGAGTTGAGAAGTAAGTACGTAAACCCCATTTTGAGTAAAAGCAGGCGTCACCCAAAACACAAACTAGGTGGAAGAGTTGCCTTGAGCAATGGACCCTCAGCAGAGGCACTGGTAGGAGTAAGCGGAGTGAGGACACCATGCTGCAGAGTCTCAAGGACAGCGCAAAAAACACTCACCCAGAAGGCGAGGGGCACCCCTGCAGGTGCAGTACCTGGAGGTGCAATACAGAAAGCCTGCTTTGCAACAGCAGGGAGCAGGGGCACTGCCGACAGACAGCAGGAGTCCTGGTGCGGACCAGGACTAAGCGAGGCATTACCCAGACTGTCCACATCTGTGGGAAGTGGTCTGTCTCTGTGGCAACGGGGGAGGAGAAACTTTTCATTGGGAAAAGCCTCACCATTGGCTAGAGAGAATTCAAGGCTGAAAACTCGTACAATTAACCTTGGCTCATAAGGAAAATTTAGCTTACTCGGAAGACAACGTTGGCTGCTTTTACACAGGAGGTCCATGCGGAAGGGAAAAAAAGCACTTGCTTCAGTCTATACAAAGTTATCTACCTATACAAAGATCTGGAAAGAAAAAAGGAGAAAAAAAAAACAGCAGGCAAAGAAGACACATCAAAAAATGTTTCCATGGAACAGGTGAAAATCCTAGCCAGAAAATTTTAAAAACACAGTGAAGAAATTGCCTTTGTGAAGGAAGCACACACACCAGAGATCAGGGACAAGGTCACGCAGCAGCAGGAGGCTGCGAATCGGGGCTGGCAGAGCTCAGAGAAGGAGTGGAGGAAAAACAGACAACCATCCAAACTTCATTCTTAATATGAAGTCTAAAATCGGAAGGAGGAAAAGGAAGGATAAATCCTGCTAAAAATGCAAGAAAAGAGAGAAACAAGTAAAGTCAGCAAATTAAATAGAAATAAAAAAAGGATTAGAGAGAAAACCAAAGGTATGAAAGACAAAGAAGATCTGTTGGTATAGGCATTAAATATCTCTGAAAGGGCACACAAGAAACCGGTCACGTGGTTTGCCTCTAGGAAGGGAAACTGGGTGGGTGGGTGGATGCTGGAGGGAGGACCGGGGTGAAGGAAAGAATTTTCACTTGTATGTTTTTTAAAAGTTTGACTCATGTGAACATATCAGCTCATCAAAAACAATTCTAATTAAGAAGTCCCACAACTCCCCCCACCCCGCCCCCAGCACTCAGACCCACTCACAAATCTGACTGTTGGCTTACTCTCCTCCTTTCAAACCCTCGACTTGTTCTCATTGCTGTTAGGATAAAAAGCGCTTCTCTCAAAATGGTTTAGTAGCAGGGCAACTACTGAAATTGTCGTCCAACAGGGCACTTTTGAGATTGAATGGAGGAAGTGCTAACGATTCAATTAGGACAAAAGGTCACCTGTTTCTAAGGCCAGTCCTGATCTGGCCCTTGCCGCCCCCTCCCGCCTCACCTCTCACCTTCCAGCCCAAGGGCCCTCACCCCCGCCATGCTCCAGCCTCTCCGCACACTCGGCTCCCTCTACAAACATTCTACCTCCTCTGCCCCACCCTGCCCCACCCCACCCTTTGCCTTATTCTGCCAAACGTCCTTTGGTTCTGAGTTTACCTCTCAGCACTTACATACTGATATTTTATCAATTCTAAAATGCACATTTCCCCCCTGTATTTTCACATCTGAAAGTAGAATAGGTCTTACGGTCCCTGGCCTGTCACGATTTCACTGGCAGCATTTGTGTTGGTGGCACCAGCGTTAACGGTGCCTCCTGCAGCAGAAGGCATCTGAGATTCGGTGGCCCGTGTCGTCACACTGCACTGTAACTGTCTAGTTCTAGTTAGCTTCCCACTCACTGGGGTATCGTTGAGGGCAGGACCACGTGTTAGTTTTCATTGACTGCCCAGTGCCGCTTACTGGAAAACAGTGGTTACACAATAAATACATTCTGCAAGAAAGCAGAAATGTTCAGAAAAAAAATTGACTAGGGATAGATTTTTCTCTTGAAAGTTTTTAAAAATAAATATAACAGATTTAGCTAAGTTTACTTATTTATTAAAGATTTTTTTTATTTATTTGTAGAGGGGGAAGGGAGGGAGAGAGGGAAAGAAACATCTATGTGAGAGAGAAACATCTATCCGTTGCCTCTCACATGTGCCCCAAGCAGGACCAAACCCACAACCCAGGCCTGTGCCCTGACTGGGAATCAAACCAGTGACCTTTCACTTTGCTGGACAACACCCAACCAACTGTGCCACCATGGTCAAGGCTAAAAGTTTTTTTTTCTCAAGAACATTTCTGGTTTCTCTGGGTCTTTGGATCTCCAAATGTCCAAACTTTATGATTGAATGAAGGAAGTCAAGTTCCATATAAAATACTTCTTTATGTTTCTAACAGCAGGTCTTTACCTCTATAAAGGAAAGTGAAATAAAACAGTTTCTATTTTTATTTTCTTTCAAAGTTTCCATTTTCAGCTTGACTTGGTTCATAAGGTAGAAGTGACAAAATACAAAAAGCATTTATTCATTCAACAAACACCCATAAAGTCCCCACGATTTCCCCGCACTCCTCTTCACACTGAGAATACCACAGTAAACAACATTCAGTTCCTTCCCCCGTGGAGCTTGTGATCTAATGATGGATGTAAAACAATAACATGCACACAAATGAAAATGTAACATGTCAGAAGTGGTGATTACAGTGATGATAATATGAGAATATAGCATTTTATTACAGTTGTGGGTCCCCAAGCTTATTTGATAACAACCACCAAGGAGATCTTTAAAAGCACAGAACCACTGGCGCATGTCAGATCCACTGAATCGAGAGCTACAGGGGAGCGGCCTGGGCAAAATTACTTGGAGGAGTTCTCCAGCCGATTCTTGGGATCACTGGCTACCGAGGCTGTATTAGAGATTTTAAACATTGGCTGCATAGTAGAACCACTTTGCCCAGGTCCCTGCCTCATAGATTCCAATTTAACCCATCTGGGGGTGAGTCCTGAGCTTTTATATTTATTTAAAAGCTCACGTTAGGGAGCAGCTGGGGCTGAGAACCACAGACTATACTATCTCAGGAATGGTTAGAGATCAAAATGAGGAACTTTCTGCCTCTAGCGTATCCATCCCGACCAGGAATTAGTCTCTGGCAAACACGCCTGCCTGTGTCCAAGATTAAATGTCTCAGATCTACACCGGAGACAGATTCATGGCTACTTCATGTACGGTCTTTTGCACCTGGCTTTACACTGTTTTGGCTCCTCCTCGGACACGCTTCCCATGCAGAGCTACGTGTGAAAGGTGACCCTACCATGACACTTTAGCCATGCCCGGTCCAATCCCTTCTGCACACAGCTGTGACAACCTGGAGCAACACTTGCAGCCACCCAGCGCAAGCTGCTCACTCTCCATTATCAATTTCTTCAGAAAGTCCCCAGTGAATAATTTCCATTAGTAACTTCATTTTGAAATCTCATCAAGTCTACCAGGTGCTATGCCAGAAACCCAATAAGCAAACAAGCTAACAGCTCCCTCTTAAAAAAAAAAAAAAAAGTGTTTTTCTCCTTCAGCTCGAAATTTCCAAAATCATTACATCCCTACACCTGGCCTCCGAGGGAAATTGAAGAGGGAGAAGAAAAGATGGGAGCTCCAGCCAATCCTCACCCTGTGTGAGGAGCACAAGTGTGCTCTTTTCCGGTGTCTAGCCTCTAGCCTCTGAAGTCCCACCCACGCGGACATGAGGTTGAAGCAGAAGCTCTCCAAATGGCCTCAGTTGTAGCTGTGTGATATCTGTGAGCCTTAGCTTCTCCATCGATCAGTGTTGTTTTAAGAATTGCCAGTGAACATAACTGAAGCAGCAAGTACTACACCTTGCACATAGTAGGTAGTTGTGATGTTACGACCTCTTTTCTGTCTTCCGGTGTTTTGCTTCTGGAGAGCTGACTGCGTTGGGACATTTTTATGTCGTTGCTCAATGAGCTAGAAACAGCAGCCCTGCTGATTAAAATTCTGGTTTGCAGGGAACTGAGCGATAGTGTTGACATTTGCAGAAAGCTTTCTCACTAAACTTTAAACACTTTGCAGATCTAATCCTGCTGGCATTTCCTGTTAGTGATATTTCTATGGCTATGACGGGCACATCAAGTTCAACAGACACCCGGGGAAAGGGCAGGATAATTGGTTTCAGTGAAGTTAGGTGGACACCAAGTCTATTTTAGCATGAAAGAAACTAACATACACTGAGTGTTCCTGAGAAGGGCCAGTAAGCTGGGACAAGTGGAATAGGGAAGCTGAGACAAACAGTAATTGGCCAAGCAGTTTACAGCCATCTAGTAAAGCGCAAAATCCTCTCTTCCCTAACTTAAGAGTAAATAGTTTATAATTCTCCTCTCCAGCCCGAGGGTAAATGTCTTAAATCACCCTAGACTTTCGCACCTGATTTTATACTTTTGTTTTGAGACAGATAGCAGAAATCCAATTAGTGCCGTTTGTGCGGGCCACACTCCAGGGTTGTTGAAGTCAGGGGAATGAATCTCATTTTGGCACATCACCATAAAACTGATGAATATTCTGTTGAGGCCCTCCCCTAAACTCACAGCCTTTAAAACCCCCAAGCCAAAAGACCCACGGTGCACTGTCCCCACACCATTCTTCCCCCACAGGCGCATACCTCCCAAACTCTAAGGGCCCCCATAAGACCTGCAACCAGAGGAGCAAAGGGCAGCTGCCACTCCTCCTGGGCTGAGCCCCTGAAGCTGTCTCCAAGGCCCCTTTTCACTGACCTTCCAGTGAGCCAAAACAGCCTCGCCTGGGCTCATTTCTTTCCTATAACATTTCTAGAGAGCCAAAGCAGCCCCATCTAGGCCCTTTCCTGTTGCTTCTTCTATCCTAAGCCCTTCCTTGTTTCACTGTCCCTGGCTTTGATAAACGTACTCTCAAAACCACCTGGACTTGTGTTGTGAAATCTTTCCTGCGTGAGGGTAAGAACCCACACACTACAGGCCGGCCTGAGGCAGACCCGCTCTGGGCCTGGTCCCTACCTGGTAACGTTACCTGTCTGGCACATAGGAGGAGCTCAGAAAATATTAACAAGCTGAATAATGGGAAGGAAGGAATGAATTAATTGCGTGGGCCAAAATGAACTATGCATTTTTACTCTGTACTATTTGCTATGTGTAAATGGCTAATTTCAAATATTGATGTATTTATTTGTACACAATGGTATGTCAGACCTCGTGCCAGGTTCCAGGATATAAACAAAACAAACAAAATCTCTCTGCTTCTGAGACCTCTCAGTGCAGAGAGGGTGACAATAGAGAAACAGGAATATTATCTGTATTAGTCTGCTCAGGCTAATACAAAAGTCCATAGACTGGGTGGCTTAAACAACAGCAACTTATTTTCCCACAGCAATGGAAGCTGGAAGTCCAAGATCAAGGTCAAGCTGACTCAGTTTCTTGTGAGAGCTCTCCTCCTGTCTTCCTTCTTGCTATGTCCTCATAAGGCCTTTCCTCAGTGTGTGTGTGTATATGTGTATGTGTGTGAGAAAGAGAGAGAAAGCGCATACAAATTCCCTGGTGTCTCTTCTTATAAGAATGCTAATCCTGCCCTGACTGGCATGGCTCAGTTGGTTGGGTGTCATTCAGTAAAGCGAAAGTTTACCGGTTCAATTCACAGGGCACATGCCTAGGTTGTAAGTTCGGTCCCCTCTCGGCTCAGGTAGAAGAGGCAACCGACCAATGTTTCTCTCTCACATCAATGTTTCTCTCCCTCTCTTTCTCCCTCCCTTCCCTTCTCTCAGTTAAAAAAAAAAAAAGAAAAAAAGAATGCTAATCCTATCATATCAGTGTCCCACCTTATAATGTCATTCAATCTGAATTCCTTCCTATTCCAAATGTGACCACATACAGGTAAAGGCTTCAATATATGAATTTGAGGGGTGGGGAGAGGCAGTCATTCAGTCCATGACATTATCCTACAGTGATAAGTCCCACGATGCTAATCCAGCCTGGATGGGAAGGAGGGAATCAGGTGAGGCCTCTGGAGGAATGGAAGTGTAAGCTGGCTAGGAAGGTGAGTGAAAGTTAGCTAGGTGGAGAGAATGGAGGAGCCTGCCAGGCAATGGGAACTTAGAAAAGGCCAGGAGGGAGGAAAAAGCTGAGCTGCTAAAGAATTGGTGCAGGGAACAGATGCAAGATGGAGAGAGGCAGGGGGGCACTCCAGCGGTGGTGCAAGCCTTCCTGAGGTGGTCTGATGGGCAGGCCGGTGAGTTGCAAGGCAGGGCAAAGTGGTGGTAGTTGCTGTTGTGGAAATAATTTGATGGGGGAGAAATCAGCTCTTAGGTAAAGTTGCATTTGTGTATTGCTCTTATTTCAAATTACATCGATGGTGGTTCCTGTGAGCTTTGTAAGTTTGGGGTCTCTGAAGGTCTGCATTAGGCTCTGATCGTGAGCTCCTGAAGACCACGGTAGCAAGGGGATGGTAACAAGCCCACCTTACTCTTTGTTCCGTCTCAGGTGCAAGGGAAGTTGGTTCAGAAGCACAAACAGGCCTGGCTGCCTTGATGTGGAACCAGCCTGCCCAGAGGAAGGCAGAGAAGAGCTCGGTGCTACATTTGGTTTCTCCCTAGACACAGCCTGTCCAGGTCAGTCCAGGCAGGGTGGGGACAAGTGGACAACCAGGCGGCCAGATCTCAGAGAAAGAGACCCGCTTCTCCCCCGGTGCCGCCACGACCTCATAGGGGTGCAAAGTGACTCGATCCTCCCTGTGTGCCGAACCCCAACTCTTCCCTAGGCCTTTAGGCATAATCAGCCAGGCTCTGGGCGGGGCCTGCTGCTGTCTCCGCAGGATGGCGCACAGCGGAGCGCCTAGGAGAACAAAAACTCCCTGACAACCAGCCTGCCCCAGGTTCACCACTGCGACCCCTTTACCTCCTCTCCCCTGACACCCCCTCTGCCACTCTGTGCAGCCTGCCGCCCTGTCCTTCAGGGTGTAGACACCCTCTCCAATCCTGTACTCCCTCAAATCCCGCAAAGGGGCTGAGGGATGGGGGCGAGGGAGGCGGGATCAAATCGGGTAGTTACCATCTTCCTCCCGCTCAAAAGCAACCCCAACCCCTACAGACCACAAATCCAAGGCCACAGAGAGGCAGTTCCTTCTTGTTGTTTTTAAATAAGAGCCATGTAGTCAAGACTCAGTGGGTTGTCGTATGCCTTTCCCACTCATCCTCCCTTCCTTCTATCTCCTCTGTCTGCCTGCCTCTCTTTGTCTTTTTAGGATTTTCCTTGTTTTATCACACAGTGGAACACACAAGTGCATTTTCACAGTGAGAGGTTGAAACAATACATGCATGAGATTAGGAAGCCAAATGTCATCCTATTGCGCTCCCACTCCCACTCCCAGGTAGAATGCCTGCCAGCACTTTGCTATGCACCATTTCATCCCTGTTCACACATAGATAAATATATACACATGGGCATATACAAATATGGCTTTATTACAGCTGTGCATATACATATATGTATATACAACTTTGTTTTTATATCATTGGGGCCACATCATTAGTATTCAGCAAATTCTTACTTTCACAGGGCAATGAGTTTGAGGGTTCCGTCAATGACAGGACACACGGGTCCCCTGCACAAAGCCCTACCTCATTCCAACCACTGCACCTTCCCACCCATGGCAATTTCGTGGTTTATTTAACCTCTCATGATTGCCCTTTCTGTTGTTTCTAATTTTTTTTGCTATTACAAACAAGGAAGCAATGACTTTTGCATTAGCTATCTATTGCCTAATATATGACCCCAGAACTTAGTGGTGATATATTGATACCTATTTATTATTGCTCACAGTTTGTGCCAGTCAGCAAGTTGGGAGCGACTGGCTGGGTGGCTTCGGGCTCACCGTTTTTCATGAGTCTGTGGTCCAGTTGTTGGCTGGGCTACAGTCACTGAGGTGGGACTAGGGCTGGAGGGTCCACTCACTCTGGGACTGGGGGCCGGGCATTGGCCGATGGTGGGGAGCCTTTGCCCCTCCCCGTGCGGGCCTCCTCACCAGGCTGATGGAGTGTCTTTGCAACATGGTGGCTGGATTCCTCCAGTGAGGGTCATTCAAGAGAAAACAAGGCAGAAGCAGCAGTGCCTTTTATGATCTAGCCTCAGAAGTCACACATTGTCACTTATGTCACATCTATTCATTAGAAGCGAGATACAGCCCTTCCAAAGGGTGGTTTGTCAAAGAATGTATGAACCTATTTTAAAACCACTAGTACTACACTTATACATAATTTTTATATAGTTGTATGACTATTTCCTTAGTATAGACTTCTAGAGCCAGGATTGCTAGGTCAATTGATATATGCACTTTTAATTTTGATAATTCTTATTTGTGTCACATACTGTTAATAGTCCCCCAGTCTCCATTGTCTCTCTTCTTCCTTTTCAAAATAGAGCTTCTGAGTTTTTGCTGGACATTTTGAGTTGTATTTCCCAGGCTCCTTTGTTGCTGCACAGGACACGTAACCAAGTTCTGGCCAAAGAGAAGTATGTGCAAAACTTCCGGATCATGCCCTTAAAGAGGCTGTTAGCCTACTTTTCTTTCCCCCTGGAGAACACTGTTTGGAGAACAGATGTGGTAGGCGATAGCTCCACCATGTGATGAAGACAGCACACTTGGGGAGGGTGGGTGGCCATAGAAAGAACTTGGGTCCCTGGATGACCTTGTGGAGGCAAACCACCCTTCTTCCCAGGACTTCCTATGAGCTCAGACTTTTGTACAAGAGAAAAATAAAACTTCTGTCTTGTTTAAGCTGCTACTGTTATTTACTGATGAATTTTCTGGCATCAGCATAGCTAAACAAGGGACACTTGGCCTGGTTGGGGGTGCTTCACTGACGCTATTGAAATCATAATTTTTAGGGAGCTGGTCCCAATTTCCCCTTCTCCCCCACCCCCCTGTCTTGTCTCCTCCCCCATCTCCTCTGTTTTCTTTCTGTCTCTCCTTGCCTAAATGGCCATCTGAGTCCCTGATGATTCAATGTGATTACATTTCCATAGGCAGGTGTGTGTCTTGTTTAGTCACATTAAAAATAAATCACTTGGCCACACACAGTCAATGCATCAATCTGTTACTTTCCTCTGCTTTCCAGGAACAGATTGCTCAAAAAGCAAATGACTGTTGGGTGAAATTTGAGTAGGAAAAGGAGTGAGATGAAGTGAACCGAGCCCTTCCAAGCTTGCCGTTCAGACTTCCCACCAATCAGAGAAGGAATCAGTCATGCCCGCCATTATGCCAATCACACAGCATCATGCTGCATTCTTGGGACCAATGACAGGGAGCTATGGAAAGAGACAAAGGTTGGGAGGAGCCGTGGAGCTTGTGTTTACTGAACACCTACTATGTGCCAGGTCCTGTGCTGCTTGCTTTTGCATCTGTTTCTTTTTAAAGGGGATCAGGACCCTAGGTGGGGGACTCTGGGTAATTTTGCCTTTAGGGTCTCATTTCTTTAGACTAGACACATTACATCGTTCTCTAATGAGTCTTTTTGGTATGATGAAAAAGTCTTTATGTTAGACGTAGCTCCACCATGGTGGGCAGATTACTTAACATCTCTGAGCCTCGGTTTCTTCATTTCTAAAATGGGAATGGAGATAGGATCCAATGAGATAATGTATCTAAGACATCTTATAAATAGGCAGCTAAAAAATAATGGTATTTAATCTCTCCTTCATAACATACACACAACTTTATCCTCTCCAAGACTTTGTGATTTTTATAGGTTAGGGTGGCAGTGTCCCAGGAGGGCTGTTGTGTGTGTGTGTTTTCTATTCTTGATGAAAACAGTCTGAGGGAGGGAACACCTGAGCCCTTCAGAAAACCAGCCCCTGGCCTCGAAAAAATGCTGTCGGGTTCGGTCAGAGACAGGTGAGCGTGAAAGATATCGCCTAGCAACCCGGCCCCTCCCCATAGCCCCAGCCTACACGCTCTGCTTCCCCACTGGATCTGAGCTGGCCCGGGACTCGCTTTAACAAGTAAAATGTGGCATAAGTCCTGGAAGCTTACACTTTTGTGCTTTTGTGGGCCTTGAGCCAACATGTGCGAAATTTGGTTTCTCTGTGTTAGAAAGACGCTGTAGACAGAACATATGGAAAAAGAGAACATATGGACAAAGAGAGAGTCCTACCTGTCCCGGTTCCCAGCTGAGCCAAGCCTTCCAACCACCTCTCCAAGGCACCAGGCAGATGAGTGACCCATCCTGGATGCCCCAGGCCAAACCATCCCCGAGAGGCTGCAGTCCTAGCCGGTATCGTGTGCAACCTGAGAACTGCCCAGCTGATCCAAATCAATGCACAGGCTCTTGAATCCTCGAATGGTTCCACGAAGCCATGAACTTGTGGAGTAGTGCATCACATAGCAACAGCGAGTTTAGAGAGTCAGCAATACTTTCGAGCTTTCACTGTGGACCAAACCGTGTGCTCTCATTATGAGGGATACAGAGGGACCGTCCTCTGGAACTTAGTTCGGGCAAGGCGACTCTTCTTACACAAATAGAGTGTCCTCAGGAACACGATGCAAGCAGGCTGTTTAGTGATGGGGCTGGGAGGGGGAGGCAGGGAACACTTTCTAGAGAAAAGCAGTGTTTTGACCTGGAATTTGAAGGCAAGGGCAGATGACATTTCTGAGAATGGGGCATGGGGCATTGATAGCAACATGGCAAGAAAAGGAGGAGCAAAGGGAGAGATGAAGTGGAGAAACTTCAAGTTTGATGTTAGCTGAATATCAAAAAATGGAGCTAAAAAGAGATCTTGCCAAGTCAGGCTCTGGGCCTGCAGCAGGGACCTCAGGAAACCTGGTTGTTTCATGATCTTCCCTGTCTCCTTCCTGTTCGGTAAAAATCTAACTTGCAAATGGCAGCATCTCTCTCCTGCTGAATTATACATGCCCGGCTTGTGGCTGTGGAGTCTCTTGAGGAAAAGCTCCTTTTCAGCACCCACTGGAGGGAGCTCAGGAGGATGTGCAGAACCTGTTTGCAGAGAGCCCTTCGGGTCTCCCCCAAGGACAGCTTGTGTGTGGGGCTGGCGGAGTGAGGTTGGCAGGGCCCCTCCACGGAGCTGGAGGCTTAAAAGACTGTGAAAGCAGCAGCCTCAACCAGAGCTAATTGGTTGGTAATTAGCAGGTTAATGGCTCACATCAGGCATAATGCGAGGCTGGAGCCATGTGGCAGAAATGACTTTAAGTGCCCCCTCTTTGCTTCTCTCCCCTCCTGGTGTTTCGACACTCCCCTCCCTGGGAAGAGCTGGGTCCTGTTTGCCTCCTCAGCTCTGGGAGTCCGGGCCAGGCCAGAGGACTAGCACCAACAAACAGTAACTCCCAAGAAAACGAGCCACACTGCCCTTCCCTCATGGAACAGGGAGGGGTGCAAGTACAAGTTGGAGCGGGACGAGGGATGGTGGGGCTCACTCTCTGCAGAAGAAAGCTGGGGGTTAGGAGGCCACACAGCTCGGCACAGCATCTTGTTTCAAATTGTAGGGTGGTGCCTGAGTTGGTGGGTCTACCAGTTTACTCCATTTATAATCTTAGCATACACTGTTATTCAGTTTTACAGGTTAGGAATATGTTTAGTTGTAAGTAATACATCTCCCAACTGACAGTGGCCTAAGCAATGAAGAATTCCCTCAATCCACAAAGAAGTGTTGAGAGGTGACCGAGCACCAAGCACTGTAGCCCAGGTGAGGGCAGGCCCTGTCCCTGCCCCGAATGTCTGAATGATGTCTGCCTTTTTCCGCGATTGACTATTTACTGGCTTCTGCCTCATGGCCTTTGGATCGCTCAGGAAGTCCAGGAATCTCCGTCAAGGCTGGAAGCACGAGATACAGCTGGCACCAGCCTCATCTGTTCCTTTATTAGGAGAACAAAGCTTTCCCAGAACCCCCAGCAGATTCTCCCTTATTATCACAAGAGAGAACAGGCACTTGGCTACATCGGAGTTTTCAGGACTGAATCTGGTCATTATTTATCACCCGGAGTTGCCCGGAGCGAAGTCAGCAGTGAGCACAGAAGAAGGGGGAAAGGCATTGGGGTCAGGTGGCCTTGCTCCCTCCCTGTTCATGGGCCGAGGCAGGCCCTGGCAGAGGCCAACACTCCATGGGCAAATACACTACTGCAAATCTTTGTAAATTTAACAATGACACAGATACAACCCAAGATCTGGCAAAATGTCTTTATCGAGTGCCTGCTGTTTATTGTCTTTCAAATGCTCTGTAGGAAGCGTGCAAGGGGAAGAGAGGACCCAGCTTCAGGGAACTTCCAGATCGACTGGAGGTCACACCCACACATAGCAAGCAGCCTGTGACCCCGAGAGAGCAAAAAGGCCTCGGGAGGACCTGAAGGCATGGGAACTGAGCAGAGCCCCAAGCGAAGGCAGTTTAAGAGGCATTTTCTCGGCCTGTCCTGCTCACACCCCTTCTGGAGAATATGTGACAGCTTCTAAAGGGGCAGTCCTATGACGTCCAGTGCCCCCACCCCAGCCCCAGCCATGGCTGATGTCCCTGAGTCAAAGGCAGCCAATGCACTGGCCGGCAGCCACGAGGGGAGCCAAGCCGCTTGGATGCTCTCTCGAGAATGTGAAGTAAGAGGTGCAGAGTCCACTGAGCAGTGTCCACTGCCCAGTGTGAAAGGCCCTGGCATCCTGTGGGGCCATGTCAAGAGGCCACACAGGGCCTCACTCCTGACCTGGGTCCATCCTACCCTGGGGTTGGAGTAGCCTTTTGCATCCTGACCATCAACTTTCCTTTTATCAGGGGTGGTTTGAAGAGATTTTGTGTCTCACTTGAATAGTCTTGGTGTGGGAAGACTTCGTCCTCCCCCTCCCCCCTCTCTCCTTCACCTGCCTCTTACCCCTTCCCTAGGCCAGCCCCACCTCGGCCTCAGCCCGGGTCCTCTTCCCCCAAATGCTCTCCCTGCATTTGCTCCTCCCTCCATTTCATTTGCCACATCTTTCTAAGATGACCTGTCACACCCTCGCTTTAAATCTTTGAATGGCTCCTCATAGCTCAGGCTCCAGGCCCATCCCTGGCCCTACACTCCTCCCCACGCTGGCCTCCCACCCCCACGCCCTCCAGCTACCCCAAGATAAACAGACACGCCTCTGTGCCTGTGCACTGGTGTCCGGACTTGTATCCACAAATATCTGCCCCTCACCCCCCCGCCCAACCATGCGTCCCTGTTTCCCACTCCTTCACAACCAGGGTCAGGGGTCATCTCACTCTAACCTGACCTTAACTCAATCATCCTTCAGCCACATCACACTTCAGGAGGCCCTGCGCTGGCACCTGCCTGACCGCACTGGCACAGTTCTTGGTGTCCTCGTCACCTGGCACGGTGCCCGGCATAAGGCAGGCATTCACCCAATGCTGTGCAGTGAATGAAGGAATGAGTGGTTCTCTAATGGGGAACTAGTGGGCCTCAGCTCACTTGATAGGATTTTCTGGGCACAGTGAGGGCATGAGGAAGGGGCTTTCCTTTCTGGGAGATCAGTCTTAGTCCAGCCTGGGAGAGGCGTGGGGGGTCAGGTGCTTTTTGAGGCCCTCCAGCCTCCTTCCCCTAAAGCCTCCCATCTCCCCTATCCCCTGGGGATGGGCTCCTGAAAATTGGCCTTCCCTCCCCATCACCAGCACCGAGCATTTCTTCACCAGGAGCATTTCCCTGTTTTCCTCTTCTGGAGAAGGAGAGCTCAGAGCCAAAGGCGGAGGGTGGGGAAGCGTGGCTCAGATTTGATAAACAGGCAGGAGATTTCAGAGGCAATCAGGGAAGAAAAGAACATACATTATCCCCAGAATTCACAATGCAGCACTAATGAGCTGGGGGAGCTGTGATTTGATCTCCTCCTGCCTCCTGCAGCCCAGGACTAGCGGGTTTGGGAAAGGAGCCTGTAGGGGTGCTGTCTGCTCCAGCATGTCTACGTTGCAGGGCCAGGGCTTCCCCCAGGGTGTGAAGGAGGGGGCAGGGGTGTTTGCTGACCCCTGGAAGTCTTGTGGTCCCCCTAGGGGAGGGAAGGGTGTTTATTGGTCCCCAAATGTGGCTGGTCATAAAGAACCAGAAAACAAGGGCCTGCAGATGCCTCCTGGTGGCACTGGGGCCATCAGTAAGAGGCTCCTCACCGGACCTCCACCATGCTAGCGTCCTGATCTCAGACCCCAGCCACTGGAACCGTGAGAAATAAATTCTGTTGTGTATAAGCCATCGGGTCTCTGGTATTTTGTTATAATAGTCCAAATGGACTAAGCCAGAACTAACCAACATCTACTGAAACTTAACTACACGACAAGCTCTGTTCAAAGCCCCTCTCTCACATTAACTCATTTAATCCTCATTATTCTAATAGGTACTGTGTTTATTATCGTCCCCATTTTACAGATGAGGACCCGAGAGCAGGAATCTTGACTCTTCCGTCCACGGTTGAACTACAGCACCCACGACAGTGGGACTTTAACAAACTCATCTGCTTAACACAACGATGCGCTTTAACGTGGAACCCAGGGGCCAGCAATCTGCCAGGAAGTGGCGCAGTGTGACCTGGAGGTGGGCCGAGGCGCTCCTGCCCCTCCTGCACTCTTTTCTCCCACACTTATTTTGTTTTAAGAACTTTTTTAAAAAAGATTTTATTATTATTATTTTTAGACAGAAAGGAGCAGAAGGAGAAAGAGAGGGAGAGAAACATCAATGTGTGGCTGCCTCCCATGTGGCCCCCACTGGGGACCTGGCCCGCAACCCAGGCATGTGTCCTGACTGGGAATCGAACCGGGACCCTGTGGTTCCCAGCCCGCGCTCAATCCACTGAGCTACACAAGCCAGGGCACTCCCACACTTATTTTGTTAAGAGCCGCTGAAATGCAGAACTTGTGTGCAGAGAAGCATCGGGTTTATCTCGTGGCCCAAGTAGATTATAATTACAATGTAATAAACAGGGATAAGCTATGAATTAAAATTATGGCAAAGTAATAAAACACAGAAAAAGAAGCCAGGAATATGCTGTAATAGTTTTGTTGTCTGTCCATCCGTCCATCTGTCCATCCATCCATTCATTCATTCCCTCAGTCACTCATTCAAGGAGCATCCATGCCTAAAACCAGGGATACAGGGCTGAATGTGACAGGCGCCCCTTTGGGTGGGATGAGGCAGTAGCTGCCTCGGTCAGCATAGCAGAGGCTTGGGGAGGGAGCAGCCCAGAGAACAGGCTTCGGGCCTGCAGCCCAACCCCAATCCCTCTCCTCTCTGCTCTGAGGAGTGCTTTCCCCAGAGTCGGCCCAGCCCAGAGTGGGGCCTCCAGGCACTCTGGCCAGTCAAGAAGGCAGATCAGAGAGCCTTGTCCTTGGCCTTTGGGCTGACTGTCCCCTTTCAGTGTCTTTGGCCTTTCTCCCTCTCTCCCTGGTGGCAGGCAGAGGGCACCGGGCTCTTGGCCTGGCCTTTCACGCACAGAGCTGTCTGCAGACAGCACGTGGCCACTCCCACCCGCCTGCCCCCAGAGCTCCGTGGGGTGATTGATGACAAACGCTCTGCGTCCTAGAATGCTCCTTTGAATAATAACTTGACAAAATTACTCTCTCTGTCTTTTTTTTTTTTGCTTTCCCTATTTCTGATTCATTCGTCCTTTCTAACTCATTCATCTCTCTTGAGTTCAAGGAAGAAGAATGAGGAAGAGGAGAAAGAGGTATCACAGTTACAGGAACCGTTAGCCCCACCTCCTCATTTTACAGCAGAAGCCGGAGACAGACTGCGCATCGGCCATCAGGAGATCTGGGTTAGATCTGACCTCAGCTTGAAGAAGAGAAGCAAGTGTGGGAGGCGTGGGAGGTGGTGGGAGGCGGGACTCTTTCTATGGGCCCTGAAGTTGTGCTCTGAAGTCTCACTCTGTCCACGCGTAAAGCTGGCCCTGTCTGCCTGTAGGATGCTGGATTTTCTCCTTGAGTGGGAGAAGCAGAGAAGGTAGAAAGAGGAAGGAGAGATGGGGTCTAAATGAGTCATGTCAGCTCACCAACACTCTCTTCGATCACCTCCTGCATGCCAGGCACCGGGGAGACGGAGGTGAGCACACTGTTCCTGCCCTCAGGTTGTTCCCGGACAAGTAAACGGGCAAATGCGATACCTGCAGTAGGTGCTGTAGCTACAGCGTGGGTCACCCATCGTTACACGGGGAAGACTGTTTATTTTGTGATGACAGGGACCTGCAAGGAAGTCTTCACAGATGGGCTGATGATAAAACGCTCTGAAATCTCAATCTGAAGGTGGAAAAGTGCGCTGCAAATGTCAGCCGCTGAAGAGGCAAAGGTTTGAAAGTGCAACACTGTACAGCGTTGTGGGGAATTCTGAGTTACTGGTGGATTCTATTTTCGGAGGATGGAGAGTGAGGTGGACATTAGCAAGACACGAGCGGTAGACAAGGCGCAGACAATACTGGTTGCAACGATGACAGCAGGTCTTAATGGAGTGCTTCGGTGGGGCAGGCCTGTGTGTGAGTCTCAGGGGTTTGACGATGGCCACAGGACAGTTGTCCAACAGGAAGTGGTGTGGTCAGATCCCCGACAGCGTGGAGGATGGATTGGAGCTGAAAGAGGCTGGAGAAAGGAAGACCAGTCAGGAGGTGGATGCAATAGTCCAGGCAAATTATGGACTGAACCAAGGCAGGGCCCATAGGAGAGGGGATGGATTTGAGAAACGTGTAGTCTCACACTGAAAGGGCCTGGTAACTGACTGAGGGGGGAGAACAGGAGAAGTAGGGGAGTCGAGGGTGCCTCCTGGTGCCACCAGCTGAAACAGGGCTCGTGGGGGTAGAAACATTTATGAAGCCCTGTCGAGCACCTACGAGGCGGTAGCACTGTTCCAGTCACAGACACGCAGAGACAGAGTTCATTTCCCTCAAAGCTTCTTCAGGGTATTCAAAGACAAGCTTCATCGGTATATGTAAACTCACATCCAAACAAATCTGGGTGAATCTCAGAACTTTTTTTCTTTTACCAAAAATTGCTGTTCTTTCGCCCTGGCCGGGTCACTCAGCTGATTGTTGCGTGTCCTCTGTACCGAAAGCTTGAGGGTTCCATTCCTGATTAGGGCACATACCTAGGTTTTGGGATTAATCCCTGGTCGGGGCAACTGATCGATGTTTCTATCTCACATCGATGTGTCCCTCCCGGCCCCCCTCCCCGTCTGTCTCTCTCTCTCCCTTCCTCTTTCTAAAAATCAATAAACATATCCTTAAGTGATTTTTTTAAAAATGCGCCCTTTTCTCCCTGTCATATTGGGATGGTTCAAGATGGCCCCATTTGTCCGTGCGTGGGATTAGGGCAGCCCACTGGGGGCCACTCCTGCAAGGCTGAGCTTGGGCAGCTGGAGGCTTCCTCGACAGTCGCGTCTCCTTCCAGCCATCTCTGCCACTCCGCTTGGGTATTTTTCCCCCTGGGATAGATTTCCCCATAAAATAAATGTCTTGTCTGAATTAATCATATTTTTAAAAGGAGAAAGTCATCATATTGTAAAGACAGATCATAAAAAGATGCATCAATCTGTCAGGAAAGCCGGTTAATAGGAGGATTTGTTTAGCGGAGACAGCGTGCCCTGAGGCGTCCAGGAGTGAGGCCAGGCAGGTGCTGGGCCCGCTCTGTGTGCAAAATTTCACCCGAGTGCCGCTAGCCTCTGCAGTCCAGCCCCAGGCCTGGAAGGGACCGTTTGTTTGAATATTTAGACCTTTAAAGGGCAGCTCTGTATACTGAGTAGGGGCCCTGGAACAGCCTCACCTTCCAGGAGGGGCCCACAGCAGAAGTGGGTAGTCCCATTGCCCCTGATGTGTCTGAAACACTTCTATTTGAGAACTGATCAATATGGGGGAATTTTAGATGATAGCTCAGACAATCTCTCTATTTTATTTTATTCTTTTAAAAATGTACACAGGCCATAATATAAGTATATAGATAAAAAAGCAAAACATGAATAATACATGAAATACATAGTGTAAAAATTCTATACTGTGAGACATTACATGAGAAATACATAAGTACGTGAAACAGGAAAGAGAAAAACGCCGAAGCCCCCCTTTTCCTCCTCCACAGCTGACCACCATGAACTATTTGTGCCTCCTTCTCACCCTCTTCCAGTGCATTTCTACTGTTTATCTTGTGAGCAAAACACATGCAGTTTTATGTTTTGTTACATGAATAGAATCATATTGAAATTTGGTACTTGTTTTACTTAACATCCTATTTTGGGTTTATTTAAAAAGTAAAGTTATACATGTAGCAAAACTAATACATGTTTATTACAAAAACTTCAAACTTTAAAAGGGGAAGAAAATAAAGTTTAAAAAGAAAACAAAACTATTTCCTTCCTGTCCCTCCATTCTCACCCTTCAGAGCGAGCGATAAACACGTTTCTGTGTATCTTTGAAGACATGATTATGCATACGCTAGCCTTTAAACACGTGTACCCATCATTTGTTCATTTTAAAGATGAGGAAGTGAGACCTCAGAGGGGCCACGGGCAGATCCAAGGTCACACAGCTGACTGGGGCAGAGGAAAACATGCAGCCCCGTGCCCTGACTTCAGAGGGCAAAGACCTTCCCACTGAGTGTCTGCGAGGTGTTTGCGCATAGCCCGGCTGGGCTGGCGTCTCCACTCCCTTCCTGACCTTGACCTGGCCTGCAAGGTGTTGACACTTCTCACTACTGCCCAAGCGCCCTCCCCTCCCAGGAAGGCTGTAGGTTCTCAGAGTGTTCATGGACTTGTGCTGTTCATCTGGGGACCTGCCCGACCTTCTGTTTCACTAATGCCTGCTGTCTCGGTCAGAGCCGTTGTCACAGCAGACCTGCGTCACGGAACCTGGTGAAGCGATTCACTCAGTGAGCTAGTGTTTGCACCTTTGTTTCCAGATCACAAATGACAAGTATATGCAGAGGGCCCTTCCCGAGGATAGGAATTCATTTTAAGCAACCTCGTGGCTTGGTCGTAACTGATGTCTGCATCAGGCCCGTTGCCCCTCCCTTTGTGCTAGATTCGGGGCCCAGGCCTGACCCCGGGGAGCACACAGCACCCACCCCGCCTGTCTGCAGTCGGCCTGTGCTCCTCTTCTCGGTGTGTGTGTGTGTGTGTGTCAGCCTTAGTTACCCGGGCCCAGATGTATCCGCAGCATTGCCAACATCTGGGTGAAAGGAAAAAAGTCAGCCACCCGTACAGATGCATTTGACTCCTGTTGACAGCAGGACGGCCCCATCCGGACATCTGGGAACCATCCGGGTGGACAGACCGAGTGATCTGCACACCCACACATTTGATCCTGCCATCTGAGATCATATGAGATGGCAGAGCCTGGGCCTACAAGCTCTCCCCAGGCAGGCTCATCCTGACCTTGCAGATGGGCAAGAGGAAAGCCCAGAATCCGGTCACTAGGTGTGGGTGAGGAAGGTGTGTGCACGCGCATGTGTGCGTTTGTGTGTTGGGACGAGAGGCTGGCAGCTAGAGAAACTCTGATCTTGAAAATGAACGCTCTAATGTCATAGTTCTGGCTGAGACTAGGTCTGGACGTGTTGCCTCGAGCCAGGAGCTCTGGACTGAGGTGCAGTCTTCTCCAGCCTGTCTTTGATTCAGGGCCACTCAGGAAGCATTCTGCTTCCCAGCAAAGGATTGTTCCTGGGATCCCTGATTCGGCATCGCCCTCCAGTGGGCAACCGGAATATGTCTGGAGAGAAAGCCTTTCAACACACTTGGTCACAAATCAAACATGTGGATTTTAGAATCTTGATTCTTTTCCTCTTCTCCCCCAGGGACCTCCAACCCCACCCGTGGAAAAGAAAGGCACCATCTCCAATCCCGTTGGGAAGTGCCTGATCCCAGCCCCATGAAGGCAGCTTGGGGATGAGTGTTCTAGACTGTCACAAAAAAGACCGAACCTGGCAAGACTGGTGCAAGGTGGAGGGTGCCCAGGAAGCGTGGGGTTTACAGGGGCTTGTGGCGTGGGGCAGCTCATATCCGAGGGGGTGAGGCCAGCCTTCCCACCCCTGCCCGCAGCCCAGGGCCTCTGCTCCTCAAAGTGTCTCCTAGGAGAGCTTTCACATCTGCCGCCTCTGCCATCCACTCCTGCCCAGAGAGTGACAGATGCAAACAAGGCTGGGATGCAGAGAAAGAGGGAGCCCTGACACAGCCAGAAGGTGCAGGGACAACGATAAAGAACCGCACAGGGATGCAAGATGAATGTCCTGAGCACTTACGCTGATGTTTCATTTCACTTTCAGTTGTGACTGGAGAGGTCATTAGTCCCATTATTCAGATGATGGAACAGACTCAGAGAGCTTGCCAGGGCCATGCAGTTGGGGTGTGGCTGAGCTGAGCTTCAGGTAGCAACCTGCTTGATTTCTAGCACCTGGCCCTTCTGTGACCCCACAGACACATGGGCACTGTCTACATCCTATTTCTCAGTGAGTGAGGAGGAAGGAGACACCGACAGGCAGAGCAGAGGAGGGACACTGAGGGGCCCTCCCAGGAGGGAGAGACAGAGACAGAGAGGGAGGGAGAGGGAGGAAAACGGCACAGATAGAGATGATGGGAAGACTATGAGACAAAGGTCAAAAATATGGTGCTTATCTCTCCCCACAGGAATAGATTTTGGAGAAAATATGCATTCCAAGTCTCATCCCAGAGCTTCAAAATCAGAATTTCTGGGAGTGCAACCCAAGAATCTGCACGTAAAGGAATCTACTCTGAGTGGCAAAATGTGCTTTGAAATGCATCACAAAGTAAGGCACACTGCTGGGTGGTCAGAGGGAGGGAGGGATGGGTAACATGTCATAAAGCAAATATAGCAGAATGTTAATTGAGGACTCTAGAAACTAGATAATACTGTTCACTGTACAATTCTCTTACTTGTTTGTATGTTTGAAAATTTTCACAAAACACCGAGGGGGGAATTTCCCAAATGATCATGATGATTTGGTGTGTCTAGGACCCCTGTCTTAGGGGGAGGCCCCCTCAGGAGGCTTCAGGAGGAGCAGTTGCCTGGGAAGCCTCCTGCCCCAGCCCCTGGTGAGGGGGTCCATCTGCTGCCTGGGGCCTCCCGTTTTGCGTGTGGAGCAGGATTTTGTGGCTGTCTGATGCTGGTCCCTGTGGGGCACTGGCAGCAACACCATCCAGCTGGCCGGCGGTGTAGACTGGGGCAGGGCCTGGAGACAAAGGGCTAGAAGTTCTCTTGGAAGAATCTGAAGCCGAACTGCTCACAGTGGACCCTGAGCACCTTGGCCAGGGCTGGGGAGCCGCAGAAGAAGACCTGCACCTTGCCCTTATTCTCCGCAGCCACTTTCTGGAACACCTGGAGTCCATGGGGTCGGGGAAGAGCAGAGTAAGGAGAGGTGGGACTGTGGACCCAAACAGGGGCACACCTACCCGAAGCTGACAGTGTGATGGGCTGGCAGCGGCAGCGATGGCCGTCTGTCCCCATGAGGAATGCTAAGACTCAGTTGCTTCTCTTCAGAGCAGAAAGTCCAACATGCAGCCATTCATCCAGGAGGTGTTTGCTCCACCCATAACCTGACTCAGACCCCAGGAAGGAGTTGGGACAGAAAAAGCATAAGACAGAGACCCTTGCCCAGGGAGCTGTGTCTGTGGGGAAGTGCGCACCACACTAACCGCCGGGCTGGTGGACCATGGCGTGGCATGCTGAACCCGACTGCCTGACCCTCAGGCTGGCCCCCAGCTGGCCACGTGCCTCCAGTGAAATGTCTCTTCCCTGAAATTAGGCACCTCCCCCCCCCACCACCATGGGGTCCCTTTTCCACCCCAAATTCTGCTTAAGAATCGCCTTTGCAGAAAGTCCTCTTTGGCGCCCAAGCTCCATTGGCATCCTGTTCCCTTCTCAGCTCTCACCACCCGGGCCTGGGTTATCTACAGCAGTTTGAAAGCAGTACTTCCAGGTCACTTTGTGGAACTCTAGACTCCAGTTGGTAAGCACAAGGGAGAACAATAATAAAACCAATCTGAGAAATAAAATAGGAAGGAGCAAACTAGTTTGTGTCCCTGGGACTCGGTTCCCGCATTTGCACCAGGAAGGGATAAGACCAGGATGCTGTCCTCTTGGGCCTTCTGAGTCTGGCTTATAGGAAGTCAGGGCTGGAGAGGCCTTGGAAGTCATATAGGCTAACTTCCTCTCTAAACAGATGGGGAGACTGAGGCCAATGATGAGACAAAGTGAGCTAGTGATGGACCCAAACGTAGGCCCCCTGCTGCCGGTCCAGCCCTGAGATACTGGCTGGACTCCAGATGCCAGCCTCACGCACTGCCGCTGGCTGCTTGGCCCTAGTCTACCCGGCCCCCACTTCAGGCTCCCAGCCCCACTGGCCCCTGCAGCTGGCCCCATGGCTCCAGCTGGCCTTTACCTTGTTCCAGTCTGGCCGCCCAGGCTGGGTGCGTGTCTGCAGGCCCGTGATGGAGTCCTTCTTCTCCTTCTTGGTCACAAGGTCGAGAGCCATCTGCAGGCCAATGGCCTTCATGTCATTCTTGCCCAGCGCAGAGGTCATGTACATGTGCAGCTCCAGGAAGCGGCCTATGTGGTGGGAGGAGAGGGTGACACTGAAGGGCCAGCAGCAGGGATGGGGACAGGGGAGAATGTCAGCCACCTCACCCTGGGGCTCAGAGAGACACCAAGAGGACTTGGAACTCACACCCGCAGCGACCGTGTTCTCCCAGGACCCCCACGTGACCAGGGCGGTGGAGAGGAGCGATGCTCACTGCTTGAGCCCGGCCCACCCTGTGCACAGCACAGCACGGCACGCAACATGAGCCTCACAAGCACCCAGGAGTTCCAGTTCCAGAGGGGAATTAATCCCAGGGCAGCGTGGCAGTCCTTGGGCTCTGAAGTGTGTACCCTTCCGTTCCACACGGTGCCTGCTTGGTCAGGCTGGGGACGCAAGGCACGCACACATGAGAAGGTAACTGGGACCAAAGGGCCAAGGGTTGAGTGAGCGGATCAGAGGGCACATGCTACTGGTGCCCAGGGAAGGGCTGGAGCAGACAGAGCTGCTTCCTGTGGGGTGGGGTGGGGTTGGGGACTGGATTAGGTCTTGGAAGATGGGCAAGGTTCAAAGAAGAGGTGAAAGGAAGGCATTCCAAGAAGGGGAAGCAGCATGAGCCAAGGATGAGAGGCCGCAACAAATGCAGTGATTGTGGGGCATGCGGGGACTGCCTGGCTGGAGCAGAGGCCCTTGAACAGGAGCGGCAGATGGGACTGGACACTCCGAGGCTAGAATGCAAGAGGTCTTAAATGCCCAGCTAGGGAGTGAGGGCAGGCAGAGGGTATCTGAGCCGGGGTGACAGGATGGAAACAGTGTTTCAGAAAGGGGAGTCAGAGAGCCAAAGGGCCAGGGCGCTGGCTGGCAACACAGAGACCAGGAGGTCTGAGCACCCTCATTATGTGCCTGCAATGGGACAGGGTAGCTGGGTGCTCACCCTTCAGCCCTCAAAGCAATGGGAACCCAGGTGGGCAGCTCTGTGTTCAGGCTCCTTCCTCCGTTTTCCTGGACGTGGCATACAAACATTACCATTGTCCACGTGTGCCACTCTGGCAAGCGCTGCCTCAGGCCCTGCATCTGTGCAAAGTCAGAAGCAGCAGGGCATGCTCTGGGCTGCTGGATTCATGGGCGATGAGCCCTGCATCCCCTTTGTGCAGTTTGCAACTAGCCCTCGACTGTTTCATGGGGCACCAGTAGCCCAGTTTCCCTTTGGCTTAAGGTCTTGGCTACTGTTAAAATGCAAATGGCCTTAGAAGGGATACCACATTTCATTTCCCATATCAGTGAGCTTGAGCAGTCCTGGGACGTATGGGAGGGACAGCGAGGTACTATAATGGACGCCTGCCTGAGAGAGCCCTGTCCCTCTTCTCCCTCCTGCAGTCACCGCACCCCAGAGAGGGGCAGGAGAAGAGCATCTCCACGCTATGGGGGAGGGGGGAGAAAGATCTGAGCTGACATAGTTTCACCAACTCCAAAACAGCTGAGGTTGAGACACTCATCCCATTTCTGGGACGCTCATCTAAGGAAATTATCCAAGGAAGGAGAAAAAAACTACGTGCATGTACATATTAATAATAGCTTTACTTACAATAGTGGACAATCGGGAATAAACAAAATGGTTAGTAGTGGGAGCTTGGTTAAATAATTTGTGGCAAACCACTAACTGTATCATTCATTAATAGCCATTAAATACTACTACCACTGCTATTGCTAAATTTATTGAGTAGTTACTACTTCTACCACTATTAAATATATTGAGCAGTTGCTATTGCCATTACTATTACTACTAAATTTATTGAGCAGTTATTAAGCTCCAGCCATTGTTCTAAGTGCTGTGCAGATGATATCTCACTGAATCCTCACAGCAGTTCCATGAGATGGGTACCAGTCGTAGCCATATTTTTCAGATGAGGAAACTGAAATGAAGCAGTTGAAAATGTGCCCAAGCTTCTATAGCTATCAAGGGATAAAGATTTCAAACCAAACAGAATGACTGAAGCTTAAGCTATAAAAATTAAAAATAAGTCACAAATTCTTTAACTCAAACTTTGGTATAAAATCAAAATTAAAATGAAATCAGAGACCACAAGTTTCAGCTGCAGTTAATGAGAAACCCGGGCGGCAGTTTGACTCGAGTGACCTTGAGAACAGAAAGCATTGGGTTAACGCTTACAGCAAATACTTCCACACCAGTGACTAGAAATTTAAATTAAATCTAAACTTTTCTCCACTCTTGTCATCATAAAATCCAGTCTCTAATGAATTACTATACATAAAACAATTTAGAACAAAGTGGATACTATGTAAATATTTGCTATAGTGTTATTTACAAGAAAGGGCAAGGAGATTTCCTGTAACATTCAAAGGCTTCCTAGTTATCTTCCACAGGCTGTTGACTGGGCTTTAAGGCTTTGAATGTTTGTTTTGGTAAATTACATCTGTTTGAATGTTTCTTGTAGAAAACTATGTTTGATTACTTGAACTTATAACTATGTTTATTATAGGAATTTCAATGTACTCATGGCAACCTTGTGATAATTAAACAGCCAAATAAGATCTAATTCCGATGAATTCAACCAGTATAAAAAAACACCAATTCGCTTGAAGTTAGAAACCTATCTAAAAATACTCCTCCCTGTATAAATTATTCCACAAGGAAAGCAAACGAAACAAACAACAACAAAAAAAAGAATCTAACAAGTTAACTTTAGAATGCAGGACAAAACCTCAGTATGCCACGAAGATGTCCCACGAAGATAATGATGTCACTCAGAGAACCACATTATCATACATACTAAGCACTGGTTTAGTAAAAAATGTAGAATGTGCACTGGGTGGAGTGGGGGCAGACTGCAGGGGCTGGAGGAGAGCATTTGAAACATTCATTTTCAATGAAAGTATAAAAGGAGGGACCATGCAGTGAAAGAACTCGTATACACTAAAATGCTTATCTTAGACAGCTCTTGAAATGTTTTTATTGCCACTGCATCAGGAAAAATATTGAAGCTTCAATCCCAATAAATATATATGTTTATTCACATTTTCACTTCTACCAACTGGTTCTGTACATTGAACATGTACGTCAGAGTAAGAAGAACCATACTTACTTTCTCACCTTAAACGATGGACAAAATACATAAAACCACAGTCAACAGGTACTGCAGGGCTGTAACTGGCAACAGAGCAAATGAAGTGAGCCCTGCAACTGCCCCAGCCTGGAGCTGGTCTCACCGAGTGAGGAGACAGAAACTGGGGCTCCAGGAGGCCAAGAGAACTAGAATGTGCAGGCACAGTGCTGGAAAAGGGGGACTGCAGAGAGATAGAGAGAGGGAAAGAGGAAGAGAAAGGGAAAGGGAGGAAGAGAGGGAGTCAGGGAGGGAGCTAGCTCTGGAAATCTGCATAAAGCTTCCCCTCAGCCTTTGGCTAAGCATCAATCTGCACATGTGTGAAAGAAAATTTCCGGAAAATACTAGGCTGAACAGTACCTGTAGCTCAAACAGAGTTGGGGGTAAGTTGGGCTTCCACCAGCAAGAGTGGGGAGACCTAGTCATGCCCAGGGCAGTCGGTGGAGTCCTCAGAGGTGTAAAGTCTTAGTACCAGGGCTAAACTAGTCCCACAGTAAAGTCTGCTCTGGACTCACCATACCGAAGCTGAATGCAAGTCTTGAGAGGATCCAAATTATCCTAAATAATATAACTGTGCCCCAGAACAAACTATTTAAAGAAATACCACAAAATCCAGAACACGACAACATGCAATTCACAATGCCCGGCATCCAATACAAAATGATTGGGCATGCAAAGAAGCAGAACGTGATTCCTAACAAGGAGGAAATTAGTCATTAGAAATGGGCCCAGAAATAACAGATGTGAAGAACTTTGACAAATATGTTTCACAAATATGAGAATGCAAAATCAAAACAAAGCAGGTATGATGAGGAGAGAGAAGAAAGACACAGAGACACAGATGGAACTTCTAGAGAAGAAAAATACAAGCTCACTGAATAGGATGAACAGATATTTAAGGTCCCTTGGTTTTCCAAATAAATTTTAGTATCGGCTTCTCGATATGCATTTTTTAAAAACCTACTGCAAGTTTGATTCAAACGGAAATAACAGGAAAGGTACTACAGAAGAAAAGATCAGTGACCTTGAAAACATAGCAAGGGAAACCACCCCAAATGAAGAACAGGTTGAAAGGGAAAAATAAAAAAGAAGTGTCAGAGACCTGTGGAATATCAAACTGTCTAAAATCTGTGCAATGGAAGTGATGGGAAGGGAAAGGAAGAGAGAAAAAAATGTGAAGAAAGAATGGCTGAAATTTATCCAAGTTTGATGAAAACTATAAGCCCATATATCCAAGAAGTTTAATGAACTCCAAGTACAAGAAATGTGAAGAAAACCACTTCTCAGAAGTGTTTTGTAGTTTTCAGTGTTCAGATCTTGCCCTTATTTTGCTACATTTACCCTCACGTATTTCATGTTTTAAATTTTTATTTAAAAAATTTTAATTACAAATCATTTGTTGTTAGTAAACAGTGATACAATTGATTTTTGCATATTGACCTTATATCCTGATCTTGTCAAACTCACTGTGAGGCTGATGTAAATGAACAGCTAAAATTACAACATTTTTAGAAGGAAACGAGAAAATACTCATGATGTGGGTAAAGCAAAGATTTTTAGATAGGACAAAAAAAAGCATGAAGAATTTTAAAAATTGATCATTTGAACATTTTGTGCTTCAAAAGACAGTTTAAGAAAATAAAAAGATGAACAACAGACCAGGGAGAATTATCTATGAGATGCACACCTGAGCGAGAATCTGTTTCCGGACTATGGAGACAATGCTTACAACTTAATAAAAAGAAGACAAACACCTAGATTTAAAGAGTGGACTAAACATTTGAAACTATACAAAGAGGTACAAACAACAAATAAGAGCATGAAAATACGTTCCATATCATTAGTCATTAGGGAACTGCAAATTATGAGCACATTAAGATACCACTACATATCCACTAGAACAGCTAAAATTAAAAAGACCACCCACATCTGCCCAGCTGGTATAGGTCAGTGGATTGAGCACGGGCTGGGAACCAGAGGGTCCCGGTTTGATTCCCAGTTGGGGCACATGCCTGGGTTGCAGGCCACATCCCCAGTGAGGGCCATGTGAGAGGCAACCATACATTGCTCTTTCTCCCTCCCTTCTCCTCTCTCTGAAAATAAATAAATAAAATCTTAAAAAAAAAAAAGACGGCCCACATCAAATGTTGGTGAAGTGTGGAGCAACTGGAACTCCCATCCACTGCCAATGGAAATGCAAAATGGCACGATCGGTTTGTAAAAACAGTTGGGCAGTTCCTTAATAAACTTAAACCTAATACATACCCAGTAATCCCACTTCTAAATATTTACCCAAGAGAGATGGAAACATATGTCCATACAAGAACTTATACGCACACATCTATAGCAGTTTTATTTAAAACAGCCAACAAGTGAAAACAACTCTAATATCCATCAACTGGTGGATGGAGAAAACAGATTGTGATGTATCATAACATAAAACACTACTCAGTAACGAAAGGGATTAACCACTGACTGGCACGTGCAATGACGTGGATAAATCTCAAAGACATGTTAAGTGAAAGAAGTAACACACGAAGAAGACTACACACTACATGATTCCATTTATATGGAATTCTAGAAACTACAGTGAGAGAGAGAAAGCAGGTCAGCGGTTGCTGAGGACAAGTTGGAGGCGAGGCTGTTGATGCTACGTGGGATGAGGGAGCTTCTGGGGGTCACGGAGACGTTTCCTGTTTTGATTGTGCTGATAGTCACACAACTGTACACATTCGTCGAAATGGCATTGTATTCATTGTACAAGTACACTGATGAATTTTATTGTATGTAAATGATCCCTAAGAAAACTTTTTTTAAAAAAGGGATGAATAAGAGTCATCTGAGAAGTCTGTTAAAGTATATGTTCCAGGACCCTCACCCAGAGAAACTGCTTTGGAAGATTGCTGGTGAGTCCTGGCAATCTAAATTTTTAAAAAAGATTATTTATTTCTTTATCTAATGTAGAGAGAGTGGAAAGAAGGGAGAAAGAGAGGGAGAGAAATAGCAATGTGCCAGTGCAACATGACAGGTCGCCTCTCACACACCCGCAACGGGGGGACCGTGCCTGCAACCCAGGCTTAGGCCCTGAACGGAATCGACCCAGCGACCTTTCCCTCTTCCAGACAATGCCAGACCCACTGAACCACACCAGTTAGGGCTGGAAACCTAAACTTTTTCCAAGTACTCACTTTGTATTAAAGACATGTAATAAGCCCTAGCTGGGTGGTCCAGCTGGTTAGAGGGTCGTTCTGTACACCAAAGGCTGGGGGTCGGGCCCTGGTCCAGGCACATTCCCAGGCTGTCCGTTCAGTCCCAGTCGGGGCGCCTATGGGAGGCAATTGATTGATGCTTCTCTCTCACATTGATGTTTCCCTGTCTTTCTTTCTCCCCCTTCCTCTCTCTCTAAAAATCAATAAAACATATCCTCGGGTAAGGATTTAAAAAAAGAAAAGGAAAGAAATGTAATGAAAAAGAGAAATTAGAAAAAAAGAGGGGCATACATTTTTATAAGCTGCGACTAAGAAAAAAATGCCAATAGGAAATCCTTTAAAAGCCTGGAATAGTCTGGATAGCTGGATAGAATTATGAATGACTTTTTCCTCCTTTACTTTTTGTTTCACAAAATGCTATATTTAAGTAGGAAATAAAAGGAACTCTCTCCCCCCCATATTTTTGAAAGAAATGGAATAATCTAAACGCCTTCTCACAAAGACCTTGACCCTGGACCCCCCTGCCTCACGCCCGCCCCCGCAGGCCCTATCCCTCTCCTACCCTCTAGAGTCTCCTCGGCCTGGTCCATCTCCAGTTTGGTCAGCAGACTGACAAACCACTCGAAAGCCCGCTGGTGTCGGTTGATCCAGATGAAGTCCACCTAGGGAAAGGGGTCCTTTGGTTCTGAGTTGGGGCCTGCCTGTTCACCGCATGCTCACATCTGTGGTCTCCGAGGCCGCCCTAGTGTGAGCAGGGCACACCTGATCATCCCCTTTGAACAGAGGGGGAAACCGAGGCTCGCAGAGGGAGGAGCCTGGACCAGGTCCCAGAGCAGCACCAGGAACCCAGGTTCCAGACTGCTGGGCCGGGTTTTTTTGTAATACTCTCTCGTTACAGCAAGCAGTGTCCTGAGATCTTAAACAGAGGACAGCCAGAAGAACATGGCTTAGTTTTTAAGAGAGTCTTGGAAGTGGCCCAGTCAAAATAATAAATGTTCAAAAGGCAAGCACTTTCATTGGGTAATGGTTAGTAAGCATCATGGCTGTAGCTGAATCCAGGCTGCCTGACTTTCAAGCTCCTCGGTGTCTAATGAGATGCTGGCTTCAAAACTTCTCTCAGAGGTGACAAGGGGTGATGGTAGGGGGCAGCCTGGACACTTAGGAGGCACCAGGAGAATGTAGGGCACTGGGGGGAGTGTGGGGACCAGCAGACCCCAGCAGGGGAGGAGTCATCTGTCCCTCCCCTACCTTGGCACAGGAGGGCCTGGCTCCCGTTCCAGGTGGCATCCCAGGGACAGGGGTCCAGGCCTGCCTATGGGAGGCCATGCTCACCTTGTGGAGCCTCATGTCATCGTCCTGGATGCCCTCCATCCAGGAGTGCTGGCAGTTGGGGCAATTGCGCTTTCTCTTCTTGTACCTTAGGGGAGGTGGGGGCAGGGGTTTTGAATGCGGAGTGAGTAGGAGACTTTTCAGGATCTCAGAGAATAGGGAGGGAGGGGGAGTGACAGAGCCCATCCTATGAGGAAGGAGGGGGATGAGACCCAAAAAAGAGAGGCTGAGGAAGTAGGGGAGGAGAGAGAGGGAAGGGGAGAGGGAGACAGGTGAAAGGAGAGAAGGGAGGGAGGAGGGGGAGAGAAGAGGGGAGGGCTCTCTCAGGACTCTGGCCCAGGAAGCAGGCTTGGACCACGGCCTGTTCACCCACCTGTACATGATGCTCTGCAGGATGGAAGCAAAGGGGGTGATGCCAATGCCCGCCCCGATGAGCACAGCGTGCTCAGAGGCAAAGATCCTGCGGGTAGGGGTTCCATAAGGGCCATCGATGTGGCACTGCGCACCGGAGAGGGTGGAGGAAAGAGAGGGTGAGTGGGTACGAGAGCTGGATCCCAAGGTGTCAGGATCCCTTTTACATGCAGGAAGTCCTCTCCTGGCCTGGAACCCAGGTCTAAGAGGCTCCCACTCCTGTGCTCTGAGCACTCGTCTGGGAGAGCCCCAGGACGCCAGAATGCAGAGTGATGGGAGCAGGGCTCACCCAGCATCACTGCGTGTAGCTGGGACAGGGGGTTTGCTGCCATCATCTGGATACCTGGAAGTCAGGCCATGGCGACTTGTGGGACTTGGGCACCAAGGGCCACAGCAAGCCCTCCCTACAGGCAGGTGGGGGCAGGGTTTTCTGGAACCACTTACCTTGATGTAACAGAATTGGTGGCTCTCAGGGGATAGCTCAGAGACCTGCAAGGGGTATAGTAGTGAGCTGCGGGTCTCTGGGAGTGGGCATGTCCGGTATCTCTCAGAGGCTTCCCAGCCCCGGCCGGTCTTTACAAAAAGGGAATTTCCTCGTCTGCCCTAGCCATTCCGGGGAGCAAGGAGCCCTTCCAAGGGAGAACGTCAGTGGTGTTCTGGAAAATTCACTTTTCAACATCACCACCAAAACTTCTGATCATGATGTCTGTTGATTTGTGGTGTAAATACTGCCGTCCGGGCTCCCACCAAGGTCTGTGTTTGGTGACACTCACCCCCAATTTCATGTGTGTACAAGAGTCCCCTGGCCTTGAACATTTTTTTAAAGATTTTATTTTAGAGAGAGGGAAAGGGATGGAGAAAGAGAGGGAGAGAAACATTGATCAGTTGCCTCTCAAATGCTCCCCAACCAGGGTGGGGGAACTGAACCCTCAACACAGGCCTGTGCCCTGACCGGGAATCAAGCTAGTGACCTTTCTCTTTGCGGGACAATGCCCAACGAACAGCCACACAGGTAAGGGATCAGATATTCCTTTCCCTCAGCCTAGAACAGTGTTTCCTCTGCCCCAGCTGACAAATTCCTGTGCATCCTTCAGTGTCCAGTTCCTTGGAAGTGGCTGCCCCTCCTCCTCGAAGCATTGCCCAGCCGAACCAGACAGAAAAGCCGGGGGCCGGCCTGACCGAGTGCTACCGGGGGACAGGGAGCAGGCCTGCCCGACGCCCCAGGCCTGAGCAAAATTTGCTGAGTTCAGATTCTGGAAGGTAAAGGAAGCAGACCCACGAACAGGCTACAGTGCCCTGTGATAATTCCCTCTCTGGGGCCAAAAGGCAGAGCTACGAGTGACCTTCACAGTCACCCAGGCCAATTCCTCATTTCACAGCTGAGGTTGAGAGTGCACCCATGCGTCACCTGACTCCTCCAGACCTTGGGGCAGAGCCTGGGTCTCCGGCCTGTTCGGTGTTCTTAACCTTCCACCACGCCACACCTTTATCTGGGGAGACTGAGTGCTGTGTTCCCCATGGTGTTAGGTGCGAACTACTCTGGTGGCTTCAGCAGTGCAAGTACGCTGTGGGAGGCCCCCGCCTTTCAATTTTCTAAAATCCTTCTGACTGTGGAGAGAAAGCCTTACGTATGTAGTTTCTATGTCTTTAACACTTACTAATCCCTCGTCTTTTTTTCTTTTAACAAAGTGAGGGAGGGAGAGGGAGAGAAAGAGACAGAGAGAGAGAGAACAAACAAACACGGCAGAGCAGTGGAGTGCACCTTTGGGCTCTGAGCCTTGGCAGGTGGAAACCTCTGGCAAGAATCTAATAGCACTGGCTTTCATTGTTTTACTTTTAGAGCTACCTTCTGTTTATGGTACGGGATACTAGTTTTCCATTAACAAGAGCCACTGAAAGAGTCCATTTTAAATACGATTAAGTTTAAAGTAATGTTGGGACACAAAGAGAACTGTTAGGTAGGAAACACTACCAGAGGGACGTGAATATGGTGAAAGCTACGAAGGTGGGAGGCAGATGACCGGCCACAGAAACACCGTGAACTGCGCGGTGCTCCCTGAATGGGGACTACACTTAAGGCCCTCCCTTCCAAGTTCCAAGGACCCGCCACTGCAGGGGAGACAGACCACCGGCTCCCCAGCCTCCAGCCCAGCTCCCTCAGCCTTACCAGAACCCGGTTGCTGGCGGAGGCTCCCCACTCTGCCTGAGTCCTGTCCTCTGTCCCTTCGTGCACCAGGTCTTCGTCCCCCTGCCACGGAGTACCCTCATGCCCGTAGGATGTCAGCTCCACAGTGATGTCCTTGTTGGAAGTCACTGGTCCCTCTGCCAAGGCCTTGGAGTAGTCGGGCTGGGGTTGCCATCCCTGTTTGGTTTCAAAGTGGGAATGGCTTCATTACTTAAATTATAGAATGAATGCATGAGTTTTAAAGATTGAAATATTATAGAACATGAATGAATGCAGTGAAAAAGTACCTGAATCAGACAATATAACTTCTCTAAACATTTTCTCTGTGTCCTTCCAGACTCTTGCGCACTCTCTCTCGCGCGCACACTTTTATGTAAATGGAACGTACTGCCTAGTAACCTGGCTTTTCCACGTATTACGTCTTGACTAGGTCTTCGTGCTTCCCGGTGCTTACCTTTGTTTAAGTGACCCCCTGTTCCATCAGAAGGGTGATCAGTAACTTATTTAGCTACTTCCCGATTGGGAAATTCTGATTATCCTCATTTCTTCATTATTGTTAGCACGTACCATACACAAAATTGTACCTTTTCCATGTCTAGGCTTTACTGCAGTGATTTTCACCTGGTGTGCTGCAAAAATTATTAAAACATGCCATATCTGACTATTTAGTCAGGGGCACTGACCTCTTTTCCCTTAGACTGTCAAATAAAAAAAATTACATCAGCCAACACAACAATAGCTGTCCGATGTGAGTACCCCGTCTTGAACCATAAACACACGTATATAGGTCATATAAAAGAGCTGCATCTTATTGGTCATGTCACATAATAAGGTTGTATCTGATTGGTTAATTCTTGGTACCAGATATTCTCATATACAAGTATAGGTACCTAATATTTGTTAAAGTCATTTTAGAACAAAAAGGGTAGGTAATTACCATTATTATTATTATTCTTTGTAAATCAATCAAAATTCTACCTATTTTTGTCAGAATGGCAAAAAATATATTTTTTGATGTGCTGCAGAATTTTGTAATTAGCTTATGTATGCCATGAGATGAAATAGGTTGAAAATCACTTCTTTACCCTGATTTATTTTCCTCATAACATTTATTATCATTGGATATAGTATCTATTTTGTTGGGTAATTGTCTATCTCTTCAGAATGTAAGGAATGACTGTGTCTATCTTGCTGATTGATGTGTCTATAGCATCTAGAACAGCACTTAGAAAACAGTAGGTGCTGTGTCCAATAAATGTTTGCTAAATGAATGAATCAACAAGGTGATGAATGCACTTCTTATGCACCTGTCCAATTAGCTTTGTTAGAACAAATCCCTAAAAATGGAATTGCTGGGCCAGTGGGTATACTGCACATATGGCCAGACTTCCCACTGGAAAGGTTGCGCCAACTTATTATGTGGCAGAAATGCTTAAGGCCCCAAGGCAACACAGATTTTAACGATTCCCAGTGTGCCATGGGGCTCAAAAGACAACAATGCTGATGCTGATGCTGATGGTGTTGATGGTGGCAATGAATGGTCCACCTGGACCATGCAGCCCCGTTCACTCGATACTTTACAGTCATTCATTCCATTGGTCCTTAAAAGAACCATGAAAGAAAGGGAAGCGAAAGATGGGAATTACCCCCAACTCATAAATGAACACCTTGAGGCTCAGCAAGATTAAAGGATGAGCACATGGCCATACAGTTAGCAAGTGCTGAAGCAGACATCGAGGTGAGTTTTCCTGATCTCAATTTCCCCTCTCTTTCATTATCCCTTGCCTTCTAACAGCGAACATGGTGTGGGGAGGACCTGGGGGTCAAGCTTCAAGGAGGTTCTTGGATCACATAGTCCTCAGCTGCCTTGGTCCCCGTGCTGCCACTCAGCCACTGTACACACTGATGCTCAGTGATCGGTGCCTGCCGACCAGGAAGAAGGCATCTTGGTGCCCGTGGGTTGGCCTCCATGGTGGACACTTCCTTCCCCACAGCCACCTACCTGGGGCCTCCCCTGTCTCCTTCTCATTCTCAAACTCCTTGAAAGTCTCTTGGAGTCACAGTCCACGGGGTCTGATGTCTTGAAGGACTCATAGAGCCTGTTTGTCCACTGGCCTTCTGACCGGATGTGTAGTGAGATGGTGTCTGAACAAGAGATGGGGGTGGGAGGAGTGTCAGTGCTGGACTCCAGCAGGGATCTCATCTGAGGGATTGGGGCTGGGTGTCCCCTGCTCAAGTCCTGGGCTGAATGTCCTTCCTCAGATCTAAACCAAAGCCACAGCCACAGGACATGAAGACCTGATCTCTCCCTTGCAAACTTTCTCAATGGAGTCAATCTAAGCCTACGCAATAAGGGTTCAGTCTCATCTGCCAAGGCAGGGGTCACAGCTGCCCTGAATACACTAGGAGTTCCCTAGGGGTGGGGTCCCTACCTTCTCCATCAGGCCGGGATCTCACCAAGGAGGGGATCATTTCCCTCCCACATTCAGCCAGGTGCCTATTAATGGCTCTGCACACAGTATATGTTTAATTGATGCGACCAATGACTTTTATTGCACCCGGTGCCTGGGATGTAGCAGGTGCTTACTATGGTTCTCTGTTAAGTGGATGACTGGTGGGAAGGTGGGGGGGGGGCCACCCTTTAGCTGGGGGACCAGAGAGAATCCACAGCATTAGAATAAGGAGGTCTCCTTTTTCTTTTCTTTTCTTTTCTTTTCTTTTAAACTATGGACTGTTTTGGCAGTTCTGTGAAGGCAATGAATAGACTTCTCCTCAAAATAAGCTTTTTAATATATAAAGTAACATACATAGGCATTACAAATGAAACCAGTCATAATGAGAAAGTTATTAAAGTATTTTTAAAAACCAAATATGTGCCCTGGCTGGTGTGGCTCAATGGATTGAGTGCTGATCTGTGAACCAAAGGGTTGCCAGTTGGATTCACAGTCAGGGCACATGCCTGGGTTGCAGGCCAGGTCCCCAGTAGGGGGCGCTCAAGAGGCAACCACGCATTGATGCTTCTCTCCCTCTCTCCCTCCCTTCCCCTCTCTCTAAAAATAAGTAAATAAAATCTTTAAAAAAATAAGTGTGATTTAGTAATACATGTGCTTCTTTGTTAACACATGAAATAACTCCCCACTGGGGAGTGGCATGGCCGCTGGAATTTTACAGTAGTGATGAGGTATCAGCCACAGCTGTCATGTGACAGAAAAGAATGTATAGTTCTTATTTAGAAAAGGTCTCAGGTATTGCTAACACTACTGTGGGTTGTTATCTGCATTCCTAACTGAAGAAAAGGCTAGATTTCAATTAGAGGTTAGTGAAAATAAAGATGTCACTCTTTCCCCATCCAAGTTCATGAATAAGCTGGTTCAACCCTGTATTGTCAGAGGCCCAGGGCGGTGTGGCGTGGTCTCACTGCTTTGTGAGGAAGGAACTGAAAAGTCAGGACCAGAGCTCAGCTCCTCAGACCCTGGCTCCCATGCTTCCTCGCCCTTCCTCAAGCTTCCTCCCCCTTCCCATGCAAGTGTGTGTGTGAGTGAGTGTGTGTGTGTGTAGGGGGTAGGCTATGCCTTCTCTACACAAATGCACCCTGAAGTGCCTCACACAGTGACTCACATGAAGGAAGCCTCCCTAAATGTCAGCTTCATTCAATCAGCCACAGCTGCCAGCCGGAGTCCCACTCCTGATTTCTGTAACCCAGCTTTGTAAACAAAGTCAGAGTATTTACTGTTCCCCATAAGGACTCAGTTCATTGCAGGAGGTTCAGGGCTCCAGAGATAGGCAAATTCCAAGCTGAGACCCCGAAGAAAACCCTTCAAAAACTGGTCAAATAAATGACCCATCCATATAATACACATAGTCATTATCATCAGAGTAGTAGCTACACACTGGAACACTATGCAGCCATGAAAAGGAAAAGTTCTTTTTGAAAGAACTGACATGGAAAGATTTTCATGTTCACTGAGAAAAAGTTGGCTGCGAAACAGTGTGAACAGTGTGATCCCATGTGTGCAAAATTATCTCCACATCTGATTATCCACGTAGGTGTACAGCTTGGAATGCTGTTCAAAAAATCGACAATAGTTTTCTTTGGATGGAATTATTTGAGGGATTTTAATTTTCTTTTGTACCAATTTCTATGTTACTGGAATTTTCCAAGAGCATATATCTTCTTCAAAAAAACAGAAACGGAAGAAAAATAGAAAGGAAACAACCTACCCTCTTTAACCCCCATCCCTAGGTTAATCCCACTGTACATCCAGGCCGCCAATCAGGACATCCCAGGGCAGGTGGTGTGCAGTCTGAATGGGGCGAGCCCTGGCCTTGGGCCTGCACCCTGAGCAGCGGGAGCCGGGTCCTGCTGGGCCCTGGCTAGGAGGCGTCCTAAGTGAAGCTATCTTTCAATGGGATGTGTCAGGGAACCCGTGAGAGGCCATGCCAGGTCTTTCCCGTCAGAAGCACCACCTGAGGTAGGAAGGTGAATCTTTGGCCTGGCCAGGAGGGCAGAGGTCCGAGTGCTGGTTCCAACAACCGCCCAGGACCGGAAGGAAGGCACAGGCATGGGTGGGGGTCAGAGAACAGCTGGGCCCATGGAGGGTCAGCTGAGCAGTTCTAGGGATGCTGGGGACCTGCAGAGAAATGGGAGTAGTGTAGGACTGAGGGCAGAGGGTGAGAGGGAGTCTGCCGCCTGGGGCTCCACTGGGCTCCAGCTCACAGAGAGCGGGAAAACCTGGCTTCTTGTCACAGCCCCTCTGAAAATGTTCAGGTAGCCCTTCCTGTGTGCTGGCAACTCCTCTGCTTAAGACATTCATGGGCTGTGCCGTCCGGCTTCTAACTCTGCATTCAAAGTCCTCCTGGTCTCACACTGACTCTAACCAGCTTTTCCAGCCACTGCCTTTCATCACTTTCTGACCCCCTCTCTCTGTCCCTCCCTTCCTTCCTCTCTACTCCACCCTGTCTCTTAGCTCTAACATCAGGTGTCCCACGTTTCCAGTTTCTCACGCTTTTGCCTCTGGTCCTCCCTCTGCCTCCTCCTGCATCTCCTTCCCTGCCTACTAAACTCCTACTAACCTTTCAAAGTCCAGCTGCAATGCCACTGGGAAGTGTCTGCAAAGCCTTGCCCACTTATCCCACCATGGCAGGCCCTCCCTTGTGACCCTCACAGTAGCTGGTACAGCCCTGACCACGCCATTCAGTGAGTGTCTGCCCGTCTGCCTCCTTGTTTCAGAGGGATCTTTTGGAGATCGACTTTGCCCCTCTGGTTCTGTTCACCTCTGTGTGCCTGGCTCCCAGCCTGCGCTTAGCACACAGAAGAACGGTAAATGCCTGAATGACGGGATGACTGGGCCTACCTTTCTGCTCCGGAGCGCTGCTGATGGTGAAGGGGTGCCACTCGTAGCGAGCAATGGTGGGGATGTTCAGATACAAATAGTCACCAGGCCTATAGTTGAAAAGAGGGGGCCTCTTGATGAGGAGATGAGTCACCTGGGGAAAGAAGGAGATCGGCATCATTTGTGCAGACCCAACGTTGTCAGGGGTTCCCGGACTGGATGGCGGAGGCTGGGCCATCCCCCACCATAAACCAGGCCAGCTCAGATGTGAGACCCTTCTGTGCCTGTGAGGGGGGGCAACCCTTGAGCATACCTGCCAGCCAGGGAAGGGCAACTATCAGAGAAGGGAGGAGTCAGGAAGGGGTTCATAGCTTGATTCCACTTCTTATGGTGTAAATGCTGCTTTTTAGTGGCCCCCTCCTCTGTGAAGCCTTCCCTGACTGTTCTAGCCCCTTTCTTGGTACTTCTGTAGCACTCAGCCAGCATTGAAACCACTGATGGGCATCTCCCCTGTGATAATAACATCCTCCTGGAAGATAGCATCAATTTATTGAGCACTTACTATGTACCAGAGCTGTGTGGAGCACTTTAAGTGCCATCTCTAGTCCTCACAGTAACCCTTTGAGACTAATGTTATACTTTCTCCACTTTCTGGATGAAAAGCTGAGGCTCAAAGAAGTTAAATAGCTTGCTCAAGACCATCAGCTAGGAAACCGTGGGATTCGAACCCAATATTGGCTGTCTAATGCCAGAGCCTGGACATAAACCACAGCCTCATTACTAACTTCCATGTCCTCCCACTCCAGCTGTCCAGAGCCCTGCCCACACAGAACTGCCTTTCCTTTCTCCATAAATGTCCCCAGTCATTCCACGACTACCTGGCAGATGTCCTGGCTTCCTTTCTCTCTCTACCCTAAAATGCATCCAGTTACCTTTTGAGTCTTGCTGTGATTGTCCCCCCTCCCCACCTCAAAGCCACTGCCTAAGTTCAGAGTCAAGGCCCTTATGAGCTCTCATCTGCATATATGCAACAGCTTCCCAAACGGTCCTCTCCAAGCCATCTTCCACAGAGCAACTAAAGAAATCTAGCTGGAATATAGAGCAGCATAATATCCCTGCCCCAGTCCAGGGCTCCCTGGGGTCTGCAAGAGAGGCTCCATTCTCCACCAGGCCCTGCCCACGCCTGTCTTGTCTATCCATCAAACTCCTCCACATCTCTCGAAACCCTGATATGGCATCTCTTCCCTCATTCAGAAGTCTCCTCTGACCTCTCCAACACAACGAGTTTGAAACCTCCTGGAACTCGACTTCTCTCGCCAACACAGCCCTTCACTACAAGGAAAGGGCCGATTCCCTGCTACCCTCCAGACCTGTGGAGAGCAAGACAGCGCCTGAGCACTCTCTGTGTCTCTGCCACCCAACACAGGGCCTCCCACCTTACAGGCATTTGATATGTGCTACCTGAGGATGTTCTACACAGAGCTGGCCTTTAGTAGTATCCTGTCATTCCTCTTCCTACAGTGTCACTCCTGAAGGGCTGGACCAGGTCATGCACTTTGCTTGTCCCCTCCACTGTGCTGGGCTCCCTATTTCCTTAGGGGTAGAACAGGGTATCTAGCTGCTGCACCCTACCACCACCTACATCTCCTCTTGGCCACTGAGGCCCTTTTTGCACCTTGGAGGGGAGGAGATTGACTTCCACGATGCTCAGGGCTGCCATGCGGGATACTGCCAGCCCGATGGCCTTCTCCAGGAAGAACACGATGCCAGGGACCAGCAGCCACTTCCAGAAGTTGGGCCCATGCAGGATGAGCAGGAGCCACATGGGGAGGTAGGACAGGTGGGTCCAGTAGAACACCTGTGGGGGTGGGGTACATAAACTGCTGGGGTTCAAAGCCTGGGGTGGAACAGAGCCAGGGCTCCGGGCCATCCTTAAAGCCAGGATGGTGGCCAGAGGCTTGGCCATACACTCTCTCTCCTGGGGACCTGTCTGAGTGAAAGGCTGGGAGTGGAAGCTTCCTTGCTTCTTTGTTCTGGGGGCCTGGCCCAGGGAGCCTGTAAGGGAAGATTCCTGGTGCCAGCAGGCAAACATCTGGAACATTCCCCTGGGGATGTTTAAAGCGGAGCACCCCCAAAGGACTCATTAACACTAATGTCTCATCACACAGACCCTTTCTCAGGGAAAGAAAGAGACAGCAATCATTTTCTGGGAGTAGAAAAAAAAGAACTGACCACTGAGTTTTAGCATGTGCCCTGCTACTAGCTTGGGACAGAGGCCTAGTAAATGACTTTTCTGAGCTTTAGATTCCTTGTCAGTTAAGTAAGGATGCTGATTCCTACTTCAAAGGATTGTTACTGGCTCAGAGTAGGTGCTCTGTATATGTCTATCTCTGATGTGATGAGATCAGTCCAGGGCACTGCCAGGGTCTCTCAACTAAATCCTCTGTGACCTGTGACTTGAGGAGGTTAGAGAGAGTGAAGCAAAAATGAAACTATTATAACATTTTTGGAGCACCTATGTTCCAGGCAGGTAGTTACTGGCTTCACATATATTATTTCATTTGATTCCTAAAAAACTTCAAAGGTGGAGGAGTATAGCTTTATTTTACAAATGAGGAAGCTGAGTAACCTGTAAACAGTGGGGTGGGGATTAGAACCCTGAGGAACAGTGTTCCTTCCCCTCCCTATGCCATTTTGAGCCCAGTTTAATCCAATTAGGGAAAGAGAATGAGCCAGAGAATCTTCTAGAGCAAAATATTTGCATGTGGCAGACATTAACTACAGCCCAATGGCAGAACCCAAATCACATGCACATAATATGCACGCTGACCAGGGACCTTCCTGGACTCTGGGGCAAGTTAGAGGGCACACGCCATGAAATGAAGGTGGGAGCCCAGTTTGGGAGAGGCAAGGGAGCAAGGACTGCACACCTCAAAGTGGCCGCTCCTGCGGATGCAGGAGCTGGAGCAGACGAACATGAGGAGCAGCAGCAGCAGGAGAGCCACACCAGTCGGTGATGCCAAGCCATGGACCCAGCCAATGCCAGGCCTTGTGGTGAGCAGCAGTTCCCAAAACTGGAAGGAGGTGGACTCAGACTGAGCCAGGAGCGCTGGAGACAAGCACAAGATAAGTTCTTCCCAGTTCACCTTCCCTTTGTGTCTCCAAGTCTCTCCATCATATATCCGTGCAAGCAGGGACTTTTGTCCAGAGTTCTGGTTATCAAGGACAACACTTCTCCACCCCTTGGGCAGGCAGGACACACAGGGGCTAGATAGCTGAGTGATTTGTGAGAGGCCCAGTCCCACCACCCTCCCAGCCCCAGGCCACTCACCAAAGTTCACAACATGGGCCACAGTGTGTACGAGGGAGAGCCCGACCACCACGTGGCCCATAAGCTGGTGGAACTGGATGTTCTGGTCCAGTGGCAGGACCTGAGCCAGCCATGTGGTCCGTAACCATGTGAGGCAGCGCCTGAGCATCAGCACCTGGCACGGAAAAGGGGCAGAAAGCCATCTGGCTCTCTCTCTGCTTTGTCCTCCTTCCCCAGAAGTTGTCTCCCTGCCTCTCTCTGACCTAGCTGTGCTTCCTGAAGGGGCCCCATCACCATCCGCCCTGCCCCCAAGCCTTCCCTGCTCTCCTGGGTCCATAGCTGGGATCTCTAAGACCCCATGGGTGGGAAGAGAAAATGTTACAGAATGCTTACTGGTATTACTTTAATCTAAACACATGAGAAGCACATGTGGCTTTACTAACATTTAATATTTATGTTGACACGGTGACCTCTTTCAGTCTGTATGTCAGATGGGCACATGTCACGTGTGGTTCTCAAGGTGTCCTGGGGAAAGACTTGGTTTTCCAAGGGACTTTTGACAAGGGCTCCCTCACTTACTCAATTGCTTTCGATGTAATTATCTGCGCCCAGATATATGGACTTGCAGATTACATTATCTAGTTTTAACTTTAAGATAACTACTCTTCACAGAAGTGACAAGTAGTTTAAAAAGATTCACTGCAAAGAAAGTGAAGATTGAAAATAGTGTTGATAATGTAATAGCAAGTTACCAAGAAAATGAATCATGTATCTCCCACTCCCGGTAGGAACTCTTTGTCCCAGTTATGAGGTTAAAATTACAATCCACTCTAATAAGAAGCTGATATTATCAAGAAGAGTGTTTGGTCCTGGTTGGTGTGGCTCAGTGGATTGGGTGCTGGCCTGTGAATCAAAGGGTTGCCCGTTTGATTCCCAGTCAGGGCACAAGCCAGGATTGTGGGCCAGGTCAGGTCCCCAGTAGGGGTCGCACAAGAGGCAACCACACATTGATGTTTTTCTCCCCTTCTCCCTCCCTTCCCTTCTGTCTAAAATAAATAAATAAAATCTTTGAAAAAAGAAAAAAAGAAAAAAAAGAAGAGTGTTTGGACTGGAGACGTGCATTCCTGGCCATTAAAAATGAACCTTGGCTGCTCTGAATAGTGTGGTTCAGTTGGTTGAGTGTTGCCCAGCAAAGTGGAAAATCACCAGTTCGATTCCCAGTCAGGGCTCATGCCTGGGTAGCTGGCCTGGTCCCCTGTTGGGGTGTGTGCAATAGGCAACCAATCAATGTTTTTCTCATACATTGATGTTTCTTTCTCTCTCCTTCTCCTCCCTTCCCCTCTAAATAAATAAATAAATAATTTTTAAAAAACTCTCTTTGGCTTTCTACTTTTTAAAAAATGAAGCTTGGGGTTAGGCCAAGGCCAGGGTGGAGGCAGGGTGAGGCAGGAGCAAGTTCTCACTGACTAGGCTGGTGGTACAACAGCCCTGTTCCTGGAGGCAGAGTTCACACTGGCCAGATTTGGGCCTTAGCAACTTCTTTCAGGGAAGAAGGCCAGTGCAGCTGCTCTTGCAACCAGAGATCTTGATCCACATCCACAGATTGGAATTTTGGTCCTCAGACACCCACTTATGACAGATGTCTGCGTAGGTAAACATGGCTTGCCTTCTTGCACAACCAACAGGCTGATCCCACACCCACATGTGGCAGACAAAAATCAGGAGAGATATCTCAGGAGCGAGGGGTCCCAGCCCTACACCGGGCCCCCCAGCCCAGGGTTCCAGTGCCAGGAAGATAAGTCTCCATAACTTCTTCTTGTAAAATCCAGTGGGGTTTGAAGCTGTGGATGACGGAAACTTCTGGAGTCCCAGGCAGTTCATCTTAAAGGGCTCACACACAGACTTACTTGGACTCACTCTCTCTGAGCTCCAGTGCAGGGGCAGCAGATTGAAAGGCATCAGAGATATATGGGGAGGAACTGGGTCTGGCATCAGGGTGAGAGCTGGAAGGCAGCTTTCTCCCAGACAGAAATGCTGGCAGAGGTCATTGGTCCTTTTTTGAGCCTTCAACCCACAGAGCTACAGAGCAGATGGGCGTCATATCTGAGACTCCACCAACCTGACTCACACTGTTTGCTCCACCATGATGATTCCCTGAGGTCCTTCCCTACCCAACTTTTGGGCCCACCCATGCTGTTTTCAGTAGCTTTTCCCAAACAATTTTCTCAAGCAAGCAGAATCTGTCTTCAGGGGCTAAGTTGTCCCAGACCCAGCACTAGCACCATCTGGCCTTGGTTCACATCTTGGCTTTACCTGGGCACCTCCAAGCCCGGCACAAGTAGCAGCCATCTACAGATTTTTTTGTAGCTTATGCTGTGTGACCCCAGAGAGAGCACGGGATATGGCTGATCTTGGATGTGCCAACAGCAATCAAGGCTCAACTATAACAGGAAGGTATACATAGCCCACACGGGTGTGCACCTTGAGTACCCAGCTTCCATAACAGGGGAGGTTGTGCCACTGGACCCTCCAGGACACCTACTACATTAGGTCACTCTACCAAGCCTGGGAGACATGTCAGCTCTACCTAATACATAGAAACACAAGTAGGTTGACAAAATGAGGAGACAAAGAAACATGGCCCAAATGAAAAAACAGATCAAAATTCCAGAAAACAAACTAAAAAAATGGAGACGAGCAATCTAATAGATGTAGAGTTCAAAACACCGGTTATAAGGAAGCTCAATAAACTTAATGAGAACCTCAACTGCATAAAAAAGATCCAGCCAGAAATGAATGATGCACTAATTAAAATAAAGAACAATTACAAGGAATCAACAGTAGAGTGGATGAAGTTGAGAATCAAATCAGTGATTTGTAATGTAAGGAAGCAAAAAAAAAAAAAACAACAACCAATTAGAACAGCAAAAAGAAAAAAGAATTTAAAAAATGTTTTTTAATAATCATTTTTATGACAGTATGAGGACCTTCTGGGACAACTTCAAGCACACCAACATTTGCATCACAGGGGTGCTGGAAGGAGAAGAGAGAGAGAAAGAAATTGGAAACCTATTTGAAAAATAATGAGAGAAAACTTCCCTAACTTGGTGAAGGAAATAGACATATGAGTCCAGAAAACACAGAGAGTCCCAAACAAGATGAACTCAAAGAGGCCCACACCCAGACACATCATAATGAAAGCACCAGCATTAAAAACAAAGAGAAAATCTTAAAAGCAGCAAGAGAAAATCAGTTTGTTATCGACAAGGGAGCTCCCATAAGAGTGTCATCTGATTTCTCAAAAGAAACTTAGCAGGCTAGAAGAGACTGGCAAGAAACTTTCAAAGTGATGAAAAGCAAGAACCTACAACCAAGATTGCCCTACCCAGAAATGCTATCATTTAGAATCAAAGGACAGATAAAGAGCTTCCCAGACAAGAAAAAGCTAAAGGAGTTCATTACCACCAAACTGGTATTATATGAAATGTTAAAGGGTCTTCTTTTAGAAGAAGATCAAACATGTGAATGATAAAATGACAATAAATACAAATCTATCAACAACTGAATCTAACAAACAAAATAGACAAACAAGCAGAACGGAAACAGAATCATAGACACAGAGAATGTTTTGATGGTTGCCAGATGGAAGAGAGGACTGTGGGGATGGGTAAAAAGGTGAAGGGATTAAGAAGTACAAATTGAGAGTTCCAGAATAGTCATAGGGATGTAAAGTACAGTATAGGGAATAGTGTAGTCAAGGAACATATATGCATGACCTATGGACATTCTGTCTGGCATTTAAGGCTCTTGAAAGGTTCTCTCTTGTTGAAGCCCGGCCCTAGATCCAGTTTACCTCCTTCAGAGCCACCATGGTTTTGTTGTGAAAATCAAATGGAAAGTGCTTAGCACCCTGACTGGTACACAGTAAAGTACACAAAAATGCCAGCTATGTTATTTATGTGCTGTGTGACTATGGACAAGTCACTGCCCCTCTCTGGGCCATAGTCTCCACCATGGAGTATTGACCCTGATTTCTAAGATGCCGTCCTGCCCTGGCACTCCAGGTGTCCACATGTGGGTTGTTTAGTCTATGAGGAGCCTACATCAGTCCCCCTGCATTGTGCCCTCTGATCCCTACCGCAATGAAGCTGCAGTCGAAGTTGAGGCATTGGCCACAGCCCTTGGCCACCATGACGCTGATGCCGCGAGCCCGGTGCGCACTAGCCGCCAGTGCGAAGAGCAGCACGTGAAGGCCCATGTAGGTTGCCAGGCAGAGGAGCTGGCTGCGGTGATTGTGCCAGTAGGCAGACGTCAGTGGGCGAGGCCGGTGCAGGCGTTGCTGGGTGGTAGGGGGCGTCAGCCAGTGGGCAGCGCTGTGAAAGAAGGCTGTGGTGGGACGGGCTGGGGAAGGGAGGGATCCACGTGGGTTGTGATGGGGACCCCGCTGCAGCCCACCAACTCCCCGGAGCCTTGTGGCAAGCAGGCCAGACTCCGTTTACAGCAGGAAACAGAGGAAAAGAGACTTGTTTGCAATCACACAGTTAGGTGGAGCTGGGTTGGAACTTCGGTCTGTCTGATGCCACATCTGTGACTATTTTTATTATCTCTCCTTACTTCCCAATTGAAAACAAAAACAAAAACCAGGAA
>PVJI01007939.1:0-74542 GCA_004026765.1 Micronycteris hirsuta
TTTTTTTTTTTGCTAATCTTTCTGAGGATATTATTGGTAACATGTTGAAATATCAAGTATTCTTTATTTCTTGGGTTTTCTTCTATAATTTTCATATTATTTCAGTATGTTCTGAATAATTTCTTCTGCTTTATAACAATTTTGTTGTTTTATTTATATAAAAATGTACAATACACATCACATACAATAAATATACAAAAATATTTAACCTCTTAAAAACTCTTCAGCCCTGGCTGGTATAGCTCAGTGGATTGAGCGCGGGCTGGGAACCAGACGGTCCCGGTTCAATTCCCCGTCAGGGCACATGCCTGGGTTGCGGGCCAGGTCCCCAGTGAGGGCCATGTGAGAGGCAACCGTACATTGCTGTTTCTCTCCCTCTCTGTCTCCCTCCCTCCCCCTCTCTCTAAAATAAATAAATAAAATCTTTATAAAAAAAAATTCCTTAAAAAAAAAACCTCTTCAATTGTGCAGCTGTTCTATTTTTAAAACTTCTTTTCCTGATTTTTTAGATATCATATTCTCTGGATTACACTTTATTAGATTAAATAGTTTTGGAGTTTTTTTTATTCCATTTGCAGTATCTATGCTGAATATATATATATAATTCATCTTGGTCTTCCTCTTTCAAGTGACTGGCATTCCACATACTGCTACCAGACAGGGGTCTGGCCCGGAGTGGGTCTGCCTAGGGCCAGCTAAGAGTGTGGGTTCTTGACTTCAGGTAGGAAAGGTTTTACAACATGAGTTTAGATGACTATTTGGATACATTTATTAAAGCTGAGGTCAATGAAACAAGGAAGGGCTTAGCATAAAGGAAGCAACATGAGAACCTAGGCTGGGGTTCTTAGGACTACTTAAAAGTCAGACGAAAGGGGGTCTTAGGGACAGGTTCAGGAGATGAGCCTGGAACAAGCTGTCAGGTGCTCATTGCCTTCCAGTTTAGGAGACACGTGCCAGTGAAGAAAGGAGTGAGGGAAGAAGAAATGAATGGCAGAGCTGCTTCCAGAGGGAGAGCTTGCATGCACACTGGGTCCTTTGTCCTGAGGCTTTTATCTCTATCTTGCAGGTGGAATCTTAGGGGAAGTCTCAGGGGAGGGTTTCCGTAGAATATTCATCAATTCCCCAGGTGGGGCCTTTCAGGGTCAAGATCTCTACTGATTAGTCAGTGGCAGTACAGGGGATCTTTAGTCATTGCAGTTGGTTCTGGCTTCACCCATCTGGTTTTGCTGTTTTTCTGGGCCTGGAGCAGAAACACAGCTGAGGCCTTGATGTTACCTTCAGGGAGGAAATGTTATTATTTTCTCAGTTGTGGCCTCTGCTGGGAACTGGGGCCTTCCAATCTGGTGACCTGGCTATAAAATGTTTGGCCAGTTTGTTCGGCTGTCTCAGTTTTTCTATTCCACTAACCAAGAAATTTTTCTAGCTACTTACTATCCTATCTCCATGCATTGAAATTCTTGGTTATCTATTAATATTTTTAAAAGAGAGACTAGGTAATTTGTTTTCTTTACAATTGTGTAAATACTATTCCTCTCTAACCTTTCATTGGAATAAGCAATCTGATTGGGAGAATAATTACAAGTATATTAAGTCATCTATCTACAGAATTTATTTTATGTTGAGCAGGAAGAAAGCAGGTTATGGAGCTGGCTATCAGACTGTGTGTATTGGAATTAGTAGGTATCATAAATTTTCTGTTTGCAGTAGTTTTATGTTTTATGTACTTCTCAGCCTTGCAAGGATTTTTTAAAAACCTGTATTACAGTATTATAGTTTGTATAATTGTTACATGGGCCAGAATGATCCTGATGACTGAGCAAAATTCTCTTTCTGTTGGAGAGCTAGTTGTTTAATGATTATGCCATTAGAGCAAGGGGAGTTATTAGATTGCATATCAATTACTGCAGCTTCCTGCTATGATAGCCTGAGGCATTCATACCTATAATAGGATTATACTTGACCAAAATTTGAATGCTCATATTCCTGAGATGACCCTTTCTTCCCCACACTAGAAAATTCTGAAAACAGTTCGGCAAGGAAATGTTTGATTACGGTTATTTAATGTCATTATGCAGGCTATAAAGTTAGCAGAAATGTGAATTCTTGAGTTCCTAGCACTTGGAGAACTAGAAAGGTGTTGTGTAGTAAAATTTCTGTAATAAACGGAATGTACATCTCTGTACTGGCCAAAGAGCAGCCATGAGCCACTTCTGGCCACAATACACTTGAAATGTGGCTAGTGTGACTGAATAACTGGTAATTTAATTATTTCTAATTTAGTTAAATAAATTTAAATTCTGACAGCCACATTTAGTTGCTGACCAATTATTGACATACCCTGATCTAGAGACTTAATGTTTGTTTATTATTCACAATATTGTTAATGTCTATCTTACAGAGCTGTGTGAACTGAGCTCAGATAAAATACTCAGCATGTGGTAAACATTCCACAAATATCTGTAAAATTACCCACGTTTAATTTCTCAGTTTATAGGGTTCAGCACATATAATGCCCCTTTTTATTACAAAATATTTTATTATAAAATCATAAGCATGCAATTCTGTAACATAACAATGTCACACTTATGCACACCATGTGACATTTTAGGTGAAATGTTCAAATATTAAAACTAGAAATTAGTGCACCCATATTATCTGTCTACCAGCCACACTCAGGGGGCATCACTTCTGCTGCATCCTGTACAGTAAGGTGTACAGAAATATCTACTGAGAATATCATCTTATTAGCTGACGTCAATTTTCAGTCAAAATGAATTATTGTCAATTGACCCATGAGGATTTTCTTTTCTATATTTTGACATCGACATGAATAAAATTTACCTCTTTATTTTCTAATTTAAAAGGCTTGTTTTTATAGCATTTTGTATTTTGCTAACATACACCTTAAATCCAACATTTCCATTCAAACCAATTTAATTAAATCCAGCAAACGCTTCTTTATGCGTGCCACATGCTCTTTTCCAGGTGTTTTCTCCCACCTATAATTAATTCATGTTTTCAGCACTACTATTTAATTATTTATTTATTTTTACTGAAATGAAAAGGAATCTCTGCAAATAGCAGGAGTTTGTCTACCTTTCTATTTATGTATCTGTAGATTTGTATAATCTGTATATGTATAGGATACATAAAATAAAAAAGTATTTTCACATTAAAATAATACTGTATCATTGTTTATAGCATATTTACGATATGAGCATATTCTGTAAAGTATTCATTCCTTACAAAAGGCAATATAGAGAACAGGAAAATAATATGAGAGGTTCTATTTCAGTAGTGAGTTTGTAACCTTGGCACTATAACCTTGGGGCTAGTCATGGAATCTCTCTAAGTACCAGTTTCTGCATTTATAAAATGGAATGGCAATTCCAAAGTCTAGTGTAAGATCTTTTGTGGTAATTAATCAAAAGAAGAAAATTTAATACAGACTTAATAATTAAGAACATGGCAGATTTAAAAAATTCCAACTGGGGACTCCAAAGTTCTACATGACTTGAAGAATTAAATCAGATTACAGTGTGTTTTTCTTCTTTTTTATATGTCCAACCCGTGTATTTACTTGAACAACCAAGTGTGTCAGGTTTTCTGCTGGACCCCAGGAGAAAAAGGACAGGGTTTCTTTACTAAGTGGGCCTCTCACTCTGATCGGATCCACACTGTGGGGATGAACACAAATCCATAGACCATTTAAAATGCTGACAGTGAAGCCCAAGGTTCAGGACCACTCAAGAAACAGCATGCTGTTTCGCACTCATTGTCCTCCATGGCATGGGATGAGGCACTTTAAGAAAAATTGGGCGCCAGAAGGTATAGGGAAGTGCTTCTCTATCCACTGGCTCCCGGCAACCGGGAGAACTAGCTCTTCAGTGTTTTTCATTCAACCTCCAATCTATGTGTGTGTGTGTGTTTTAATATTTTATTTATTTCTTTTTTTAGAGAGGGGAAGGGAGGGAGAAAGAGAGGGAGAGAAACAGCAATGTGTGGTTGCCTCTCACATGGCCCTCACTGGGGACCTGGCCCACAACCCAGGCATGTGCCCTGACTGGGAATTGAACCGGGACTCTTTGGTTCCCAGCTCGCGCTCAGTCCACTGAGCTACACCAGCCAAGGCATGTGTGTGTGTGTGCGTGCGTGTGTGCTTGTACATTTGTGGATTTTTCCATTTGCGCGCACACACACACACACACACACACACACTTCATGTTACAATACATACACTCCTGTCCTCACTCTCATTCCATCATGGTTACAAACATCTCAGAAAATGAAAGACTCACGATGACAACGGCAATGACAGAGTGAAGTAATCAGTGTCCTACAAATCTTATTGCAGAATGGTGATTCAGGAAATGAGGTTCAACATCATCTTCTTTCGAGTCTGTGGACTTCTCCTATGCAAAGAAGAATCAGAAGCCATGTGCAGAGAGCTTCACAGAGTGGAGGTTGTGTGTGAGTCACCTCTGACTCCCAATTTCCTGACAGATGTGCACAGACTACACCCCACCCAGAGTCCAACGTGCTAAATGAGTGTCTAACTAAGTACTTTGTTCGGGAGCTGATTCAGTTCGCCCTTGACCTGAAAGTTCTGGGAGGGAAGCCTTAGTGTCTGAAAATATATAATAAAAAATTAGAGCTGGGGCAGCACCTCTGGGCTAAAAGAGACATAGAGATCACCTGTTCTCCTCCTTATATTTATTGGGACCTCAGGGAAGTCCAGCCATCTCTGGTTCACAGCTCTGTCCCTGTCCCTAGCACAATAAATGTCACACATGCATATTGTGTTCTGAAGAAATGAATACATTCATTCATCTAATCTTAACTCTTCACTGATCTCTCATTGACAAACTGAATTCAATCCTTCAATATTAATGTTTTATAACACAATGAACAATAATTATGGATTTTATACCTATTTCATTCACTTAAATATCCAACTGACTTTGAGTATGTACATGCACTTCAATTTTCTTATCCTCACCGAGTGGACAAGAATACCTACCTTCTCCAAACTCTGTGGGTTATTGTGAAGACCCAGGTGACTTCACATGAAACAATTGTGGTAACTAATACAATTTTATTATTAGAGCATCGGAAGGCAAATAAAAAGATACTGGATGAATAATACAAAGAGACATCCTGTGCTTTAGAAGTTCAGAAAAATAACAAATCTCCAGCATGGGCTGGCAAAGGAAAGCTTTATAAAGGAGGAATTGAAAGCAGAAATTCACCATATTCAACTTTATATTTCACTTTTTTTTTACTTGTATTCCTTTCATTTCAAAATTTAAAACAAATTAAGATAAACATGAGGGTCAGGGGAAGGACAGAAGAAAATAATAATTCTGTTTAATAAAATATTATTGCATCAGCACAGAAATACAAAGTATTCAAATAAATTGTTAATATTTCATTTCACAGTCTAAGAAGGCTATATGAGAAGAATTTTAGAAATCAACATAGACAAAAATACATGATATATCATAATCATTTCTATTTCATTTCAAATGTTATTGAATATCAATAAAATAAAACAAAGACATAATATAACAGCTTCATTTCCTCACATCTTACCCTTGTTCCTTAATTTCAATATAATAATTTCAATATAAATGATTTTTCTACTGTAAATGATCCTCAATTATTTAAAAAGTCTATTTTCCCCAAACAAGATATAACTCTATAGCTGATAAAAATGCTGAAATATTTTGAACTAATTGTTAAAAGGTTTTTCTTTACTTTGTATCACATTCAAATTTAAAAAAAAATTTACTGTGAATAATATTAATAAGATACTTTTAAAGAAGATAAATCCTTTTGGACTCAGTTTAAGTAATTTATTATAAAACATTATTATTATACTTGTAAAGTTCTTTCTTTGATGTTTCTTATTCCAAGACAGCTCAACTTAAATTTTTTCCACAGTTTTTGTTATGCTCCTTTGTGATGTTGGAAAAAGTCCTGGAGCAGTGGCTCAGGGACTGAGCCTTGGCTGCCAAAGGAGACTGAGCTCATGAGGCCAGAGAGAACATGGAGAGAACGCAGTCCTGATGTCCACTGAGGGCAGTGTTTGAAGAAAGGAAAACGCATGCCCAGTTGTGCCCAGTGTGGCTGACTGGGTGAGTAAGATGAGGCGGAGAAAGGATGCTGTAATGAGCACCCATAACTGACAATGAAAGCCCGCGCCCTAGGCCCATGACAAGTTACAGACCGAGGCAATACATTCCTCAATAAATAACCTGTATGCTTGTAGCTTGACAAAAATGCCTTCATAATTATCAAATACAAATATGTCACCAAGTTTTGTCAAATTATTAAAGATGAACCTCTAATTAAATTATGAAAAAAATTAAGGTACCACTACTAGGAAATGATCTATTGTTTTCTCCTGCAAGATTCTACTGTGGTCACCCCGAGAGAAAGGGTTTGCGAAGCTGCCCTGCCTTTGGGACTACTGCAATACTCAGACCTACCATGCAGTCCAGGTTATCTGAGCCCGTCTTTGACAGCAGCAGATTCAGAGACCGCAAACTGCCGCAGCATCTGGATGCAGACACTGCCTGCTTTGAGAGGAAAGGGGGTGTGAAGTGTGTTCCGGGGCCAGAACAGTGTTAAGTTCGTGGACATACCCTTCAGTTCTTGATGTGCTAAAGACCAGATTCCAAATGATGGAAACATTCATGCTTTCTTTGATAACATGTTTGAACTTTGGTAGGAAGGGGTAGGTCTTCATGTTCTGGTTGTCCTTCCAGATGTAAGTACAGGTGACTGTGACCTCTTAACCTGCACTCTACGGTTGGCATGGCTGAAAGGTAAGGGTGAGGGGGACTGGACACTTTACTTCCTTAGGATTCCCTTTGTTCCTCTCTGTCGTGCCACTGCTTCAGAACGGGAAACACATGCAGGACAGAGCCATCTTGGGCTTGACCAGAGCTGAAAAGTGTTTTCTCCCCTTCCCTATTAAAGGATATATATGGGTGGGGCAAAAGTAGGTTTACAGTTGTTTTTATGAAAAAATATAATCATAAATAATAATATAACAATAAGCTATGATGCACATACTCACAACTATAAACCTACTTTTGTTCTACCTTGTATACTGGGGAAAAATATCAAGATTTGCAAGTGAGTTAATTCATTCTTTCTTTATTCCACACCACTTTATATTTCCTAAAACTAGGTAGATAATCTGGCATTATTTTTAGGCATTTCTGATACCCAAAGTAATATCAAAGCCTACTTACTAAGGACTGAATATAGTACAACTGCACATTTTGTTTAAGGCTAATTCTCAGATACTTATATATTTTGTGACAAGTCAAAGAAATTAAAATTAAAATGAGGAGATTTAATGAGAAGGAAAATAATTTTCTTTGCTCAATGGAATTCATAAATGTGGTTTTTAGAATTCAGGTGTCTCAGATACTTACTTTCCATGCATTTGAAGTTGAATATTACTCTGCATATGAGAGGCAAGAAATTATTTTTTGAAATGAACTTAATCATTTTAGTTTGATTGCATAAAATATGCTTTCAGAATCTATGGCAAATTGATTTTTGGAGGGAGAGGGATTTCCAAGGCATTAAGCGATTTGCTTTTGCTTGTCAGCAAGACAGAAGCAAGAAATATTTTATCTCATTTGGGCCTGTGGTTCTTGCTTGGTTCATTAGTTTTTATTCAGGTTCATCCACATGCCACAGTTAATACACTAATGCTTTAATGAGTGTGTATAAATTAGCTGAGGCAGAACTTGGTCTATAAATTCCAAAGATATAATTGCTTCTATAATGTATATAATTTTATTTCTTCTAATTGTTTTCAGTTAGTATAGAATATAAGCCAAACTATTATTTTTCACATACAAATGTATGCGTTGTCATTGCCTTATCTGGGGTTCTAGAAATTTGTATAATTAGAATTTATGTAAATGATGGTTTGACGATTGCGAAGTCTAAGTGTAGTGAAACCTGAAGCTTTTCATGCAGATGTATTTTATACTAACTTTCTTCTAATGTTGCATTTAACTTCATCTCTCAGCATAGATATACAAAGCTTCTTTGATCCATGGAAACTTTATTGATTTTTTTCATTTTGACATTATTATGCTTATTATAATTTTCACAATGAAAGCATTGGCTCCTTGGGTGAAGGAAAAAAAACAAACAAAACAAAACATTCACTGGTGTTCTCAGAAAAAGTACAACAAATAAAGCCAAGTAAGCTTAGCCAGTATTTGTTTCTTCTTACTGTGATGCTCTTCTTCCTTCCTGTCAGTGAATCATCTCCCCTCCCCTTCCTATGCCTCTCCTCCCAGTCTACAGTACTATAAGCTTATACTTTATAAATGATTATTTTATTCTTTTAGAGTTCATCTGGCTCATATCTACTGCTGCTACCTCCAAAGCATGCAGTCATATGGTTATCTTAGTCTTCCTGATCACATTCCATCTCATATGTCAAATTGTTACAAAAAGTTCCATATTTCTCCCAAATATTTCCCCTACTCGTTTAATTGCTCTTACTTCTTCCAATCTGCCCCACCTCTTAATTTGTCTCCTTGATTTCAGTATCTTTCCTTCTATTCTATCTTTTATCCTAACACTGATTTTTTTCCCCTAAAATACTGATATAATCATGCCATTCTTGTTTCAAAATTTGTACTACATATTAGTTAATACCCACTGCGTAACTTAACCTGCCCACATTTCCAGCCTCATTTCTCATCGTAACATCCTACGCTCTACTAGGTTATTCACTAGTCTCCAAATATGCCACGAGATGATCTACCTTGGTGTCTTTTCTTGTAATTTATCTTCTTGAAAAAGTATTCTCTTATCTATTCTTTTGCCATACTTCAACAGATAGTTCAAATGTGAAGACTTGCCTGTGGTTGAAATTAATCTTTTTTTTTTTTAAATCACATTTTAAACTCTATATCATACCTTGGAAATAATAATATATCTAAATATTTATTTCTCCTATCGTACTTTGACTTTTCTAGTTCTTGCCTTAGTGGAACTCATCTTCCAGTGTGAGTGATGGTAATGTTCTCCAATCACATCCTTTCTTTCCTGACTATCTCTTTCTGCACCATCTTGACAAGGTACCAGGGAGGCTTTCATCTCTGCGATGAGCTCTCTGGACTTGTTACATTGCAAAGAGTGAACTCAGTTCATAGTTCTGTTATTACACCAATTCTTGACAATGAGTCAGGGCCAGTAATGCAATTTACAAAATGGTACTTAAAGATTAAATTAATTATACTTTCCCATCATCTTGTTTCCTCTGCGTGTGTGTGTGGTTTTCATGCTGCTTCTGTTTGCTCAAGTAGCCAAAAAGCTCCTAAATAAAAGCAGTCTGTTTTCTACTTCTTGTGTCTCCCCTACCACTGCTACCCATGACACCCAACAGAGTTTTGTAAACACATTAAAATCTGACGAGATAAGTGGATATTTTTTTGTTTATCCCTATGATTCTTGCCCTGAATTAGTCCGTATACAGTACTTAATGTGTTATACAGACAGTGCAACCTCTCTAACCTACATATTTTAGTAAATTTCCCACAATAATTGAATGCATATATGTTTAGGTGAATATATCCCTTTTTATCATTTATACCATATTTTAAACATCAAATATTGCAAAATATTTTACTTTATTTTCTTATCCTCCCCCAAAGACATTTTTTTTCCATCATTTTTGAAGACAGAGGAGGGGAGAAAGGAAGCAAGAGAGAGGGAAACATCAATGTGAAAGAGAAGCGTTGATTGATTGCCTCCCATACATGCCTGGACAGGGGATCATACACACCCAGGCCAGGACAAGGATCGGATCCACAACCTTGGTATGTGCTGTCAGCTGGAATCGAATCTGCATCTTTTCGGTTACTGGATGATGCCCCAACCAACTAAGCCACGCTAGCCAGGGCTTTGATCTGTATTTTAAAAACTATTTCTTCTACTAGCATCTTCTTCCTTTGGCTCTGGTTTAGTCAACCTTTATGAAAAGTACAACATATTCACAAATAGAATGTGAGCAAGCAAATAGAAATATCTACAGTATGGTTACTAAGTTTTGCAATAGACATTAGTTTGAAAATAAAAAGGTTTTCCCTTACAGAAAAAAATAGATTATTCTATAAACATAGTAACAAGTAACCAAAAGATGTATGGTTTCATTTCAGTGGTGCAAATTTCCAGGAGTATGATGAGTTGGTTATATGATGGTCACATATTTAGTTTTATAAGAAACTATGTAACAATTTTCCAGAATGCCTGTTTTATTTTACATTCCTACCAGCAATGTATGAGAAGTCCAATGTCTCTCTGTATCTGCCAGCATTTTGTGTTATCATTAGATATTATCTATTATAATGGAGGTGTAGTGCTATTTCACCGTGGTCCGAATACATGTTTCTCTGATGGCTGGTGGTGATCATCTTTTTTTAAATGCACATTTGCCAACTATATATTCTTTTAGGTGATGTTTTGGGGTATAAATTTGTCAGTAATATGGCTTGTGAGAACTTTCTCCCAGTCTGTAGCTCATCTTTCCATTTCCTTAACAACAGACCAAAGATTATTAATGAAGTCCAATTACTTCATTAAAGCAGGGATATTGGTCATAGTGTTATGTCTAAGAATTTTCTACCAAAGCTTATGTCCCCAGATGATTTTCTTATTTTTCTTTTTAAATACCTTATAGGTCTACATTTTGCATTTAAACGCTGTATATTGAATTCACCTTTGTATAAGGTGTAAGATTTAGCTTAAGTTTCATTATGAATAAATTATTACATAAAATTCCATTAAAAATAATATAGTAATATACCCCCATCCTGTTTACAAGCACCTTCGAAGACTTCCAATCCTGAACATTCAGGAACCCACAAGATGTGTTCTGTGCATGGCCACTTAATGTAGTTTCTGTCATTAGGCTGCTCTCGTTTCTTTTTCTCAAAACACATGTCCAAAATGGACTACATAATTGTTATGATTCAGAAAGAGAACACCAACATAGAAGGTAGAAATTTAATGACCTGCTTTTTACATATAAAACATTTTAATAATAACAACCTGTTACAACCAAGAAATAGTTTGTAAGTTTTGTAATTTTTAAGTACCCCTGTCTGCTGCTAATGGTGAGTCATTCTTGTAAATGAAACGAATATTAATAAATGTGCAAATAGTATATATCTTATACAAATTCTATGCATGTTATTTCAGTAATAACAATTTGGATTCAAAATCATCCTTCAGGCAATTATGAAATGTAACTCTGAAGAGTACTGAGTGAATCTTGCTAGGATAATCGCCAATGTGATGTTATTTAAATACTAACCAATACAATTTTCTGGCATTTAACACTGTCTGATAATTTGCTAGTACTCAGTTCTGTGCAAATAGTACTAACTTTATTATTTAATTATTAGAAATATGCATGAAGTGTTATACAATAAAGGATGATTAATTATTTAGAAAATAATAAATTCCTGTGAATTCTAATTTTATTCTCAAATACCAATTATTAGTAGTTACTGTGAATTTTGAAAAAAATAAATTATAGGTTAAAGAATTCATTTAAAGATAGACAAGCAGAAAAAAGGGTTACTACATTTTAAAAGCTCTAAATACAAAGAAAATCACTGGGAAAAGGCTATAAACATCATAACTTGAAAAAAATCAAAAAGTAAAACAGATAATACATTTTTACATGAGAAATGTAATAATTATAAAATATTTTAACAGAATTGAGACCAAATACATGTTAGATCAATAAATGTGGACAAACACTTTTTTTGCAGAGTGACAGAGTATTGTTTTATTGTTATGCTATTACAGTTGTCCCAATGTCTTCACCTTTGACCTTGTCCACCATCCCACCTCCCACTCCCACAGTCAATTCCCACATGGTTGTCCATATCCTTGGGTCATTCATACGTGTTCCTTTACTAGACCCTTCCCTTTCTTTCCACCATTATCACCCTCCTCCCTCCCTTCTGATTGCTGTCAGTCTGTCCCATGTTTCCATGTCTCTGATTCTAACCAGAGGCATGGACAAATTTAATTTACCTATTAAAATAAGTAAAATTAAGGAAATAAGGACAATAGTGCAATACAAAAATGGAATATATATATTATATATCATGTATGTATATAAGTATATATTTATATATAGATTACACACATTATATATGGATAAATATGTGTGTGTGTGTGTATATATATTCATTCTTTAACATAGAATGGAATGTTTAATTTCATTACTCAGGAATTCCACTTGTTTAAAAGGAGTCCATCCCAATCTGGCAATAGGAAAAAGCCATGCAATCTACAAAAGTATAACTTTCCTTGAACCCATGTGAGCTGCGATTGCAGGATAACCAATTGGCCTAAAATCTAAAGGAAGGTACCTCAAAGGACAGAAGGGACACAAAGCACTAACTTATCTGGGTCAGAGCCCAGAGTGAAGACTTAGCTGTGATAAAGGGATAAGGAGTTTTCAGCTAAAATTTTCAATAAATTGCGATAGGCTAGTGGGATTGTATAGAGCCTGGGAAACCACAGGTACAAGGTCATCAGGAGAGTGGAAAAGTCTCCTTCCTGTGCAGGCCAAGGGGGCGGGTGGGCTGCTGCTGCTGCGGGAGAGTCATAAAGCACCACCAAGATTAAGCAGCAGGTGAGGGAAACAGAAAACAGAACGAAAATTAAATAAAAACAAACCAATAGACAAACATAAATAAAAACAAACCAACCAAGAAACAAGGAAAAGCTTTCTACCCCTGAAGAAGGGATGAGAAAATGTCCAGAACCTAGATCATTGGAAATTTCCTAGGATTCCTGGGGAAGGCAGCATCGCTATAAAATCCTCGCCCCTGAGCCTGAGATCTACAGTGCCTATCTATAACGTTAAAATAAAACATCCAGAAATGCTTCTCCTACCACTCTCTCCACATCACATTCAAAAATACCAAGGACCAGCCCGGCTGGTGTAGCTCAGTGGATTGAGCGCGGGCTGGGAACCAGAGGGTCCCGGTTCGATTCCCAGTCGAGGCACATGCCTGGGTTGTGGGCCAGGTCCCCAGTGAGGACCATGTGAGAGGCAACCATACATTGCTCTTTCTCCCTCCCTTCTCCTCTCTCTGAAAATAAATAAATAAAATCTTAAAAAAAAAAAATACCAAGGACCAATGGACAGCAATCTACCACTGGAGATGGGCAAGAGTTTAAGAGAGGCTCTCGCTGAGGTTTTGGCTAATCAGAAAAGTCTAAATTTTAGGACAATAAACCCTCTGGCAGCCCAATCCTTACTGAAGCACAGAATAACGGTGGGAGAGCTTGGAAACATTGTGGACTAAGGATAACCATAGCAAGAACAGAATCTTAAAACCAACCTAGCTCTTGAATAGAGCAGCATGACCCTAATCAAACATCTCAGCCTTTACTGTTCTATACCCAACACCAACTCTCAACCAAAAAATAAGGGGCAAAAAGAAACCACATGTAATAAAGAAAAAGAAATAAGCAGAACCAGACTCAGTCTGTCCAGATGTTAAAACGATCAGACAATGAATATAAAATAAATGATAAATATATTTAAAACCTCTAAAGGAAATAATGTACAGCGTGCGTTAATAGATGGGGAACTCAGCAAAAAGGTGGAAACCACAAAGCCCTAAAACTACTGAAATACCATTTTTACCTATCAGATAGGTGAAATGTCAGATACATGAAAATTAAAAATATAACAATACTTTCTTGTGGAGCATCTGCAGGAAAACAGCCACTCTCATGTAGTAGTGGTAGAAATACATCCTGGTAGAACTCATTTGGAAGGGAATTAGAAATATTTAGCAAAACTCCCAATTAATCTAGCAATCCCACTTTTAGGAATTTACCCTGAGGGTAAACCTCCTCAACAAAATAAAAACATATTGATAAGTGTATTGTTTGTAATTGTAGAAGTTGGAAACAGCCTTTGTGTCCATGGAAAGGAGAATTGTTGAATAGACTGTGGTCTATTATCCACCCAAATAGACTGCAACGAGAATGAGAAGCACCTGTCAGCAGAAGTAGAGTGATTTTTAGAGTATACCACCTGATGAGAGCATAGTGCAAATGATTATTTATTGCACACACATTTCATGCATAAAGAAGGAAAAACAAGAATATGTGGGTCTCATTGTACAAAATGAAGACGCACATTTAAACCGGAAACAAATGGAAATGGTCTGTGTGGAGAGTGGGTGGGGATATGTCACAAAGCATGAAGAAGTGGAAACAAGATAAAATGAATTAAAGATGGCACTTTACTAAGTATGCTTTTTAAAAAAGCAATCCTGACTTATAGATCTAGCTTAATATTTTGTAGACTTCATAAAGAAATAAAATAAATAAGGGAGGAATTTAAAGTCTAAGGAAAAATTGTATTCATTTTCAATAAGGGGATCTCTTCCTATAAGTTTCTTTATTCTCTTGCTATACAATATTTGGTTGAAACAATAGGAAAATACCGACAGTTTCTATATTGCTAACCTTTATCTTTTTTTTCCATTTTCTGACCAGCCTTGGGGAAATATCATAGACGAATGGAAAAACTCTGGATCTGAGTTGGCAGTCTTAGGTTTAGTTACAAGAAAGTCATTGCCTTTATCCTTTTCAAAGCTCACATTTAGAGAATGAGGATAGTAATTCTTCTTTCTGGCAAATATGGTTAAAGGATTTGTAAGACAACAAATTAACAGAACAATCCCTTAAAGAATAAGGCTATGAGAAATCAGCTTTACACTTGTTTGCTTGTTGGCCTTGACAGAGAGATAGCTGAATTATTGAATAAATTAGTACATAGCTAATCAGATATATTAGTGAAGATACATGAAATCTAACAACAGATTGACTACTGAATTTTTCTTCTATCTCAATGATTGTATTTAGTGTATTTATGGTGATTGTTCAGTATCAGAGAAAAATGTCTTGAAGAGGTTGGATAGTAAAATGGTGTAGACATGTGATCTATGGTTAATGGGGGATGGAGCTAGAGGTTCCCAAAATGGAGATGTCCCCCCACGAACCTTGCTTGGGGAATGGGGGAAGTGGAGGATGGGCATTGAAAGGTACTCTGCATATCTATGACAGCTTGGCTAGCTCTGTAGTTATGTGAAAAAGCTGTGCTGCCTGCTCAAGGCCAGGAAGACGGATATGACCTTGACTCATGGTGTAGCTGTGATATACAGGTGGGGAGCTTACAGTGCCTGTGAAAAACAGGGAGGTGGTTCCCCTGTTACAGCACCTGTGTGACAGACAGGAAGGCAGTTCGCCCTGCATCACCAGGCCTTTGCCTGCCCTGACTGGTAATGCTAGCAGAGAGAACCTAAACTGTAGAGAGAACTGGCAGAATATAGCCCATTGTGGGAGGAGTCAGAAACAGGGTCCTGTGGAGGGCTCTGGGTCAGGATTTAAATGAAGGTGAGCAGCCACAAGGGGGTAGATCCGCCATGTGGTTTGAAAGGGTATAGAAAGGTCCCCCTCAGCCCACCATGAGGTCTGGTGTGTAAGGAGGTGCCATGTGGTTTTGGATTAGGAGCTAGAGAACACAGCCACATGGCTAGTGGTGGTGAGGATTGGGGGATTTACCTAGCGAAGCACAGATTAATGGAAGATGCCTGAATGCTGAGCTGTGACCAGGAATGCTGAGTCATGGACTTCTATTTTCTGAAAGACAGTATCTCTGACTGGCATGTTCGGAAACTGGCCTGGTTTGGCAAAGAAGGGCAGGACGATGTGTTTGTGGGTGTTTTAAAGGGAGTGAGACTTAATGGTAGAATTCTGCCATCATTCTAACTCTGTGTAACTGTTAAATAATCCACTTTCTGTTCATCAAACACTGGCATTAAGAAGTCATGCTTCTTGCTGGTGGAGTATCAGACCCCCCAATTGTTTCAGAACAGCATGGGCTGGGGTTCCATAATATTTTAATCCAAAAACATTAGCTGTTAGAAATTAAAGGAGTTCAAATCCTCCCTTTGTGGCATAGCATATTTTTCTTAAATTTTCTAAGCTTACCTAAGCTTATTATGAAACTGGGATAATAAGAACAGCTACCTAGCAAAGTAACAGTTAGAATGGCACTTCGCTGAGAGGAAACACCCGCTGACTTTTGATTGTTATTTTTATTGTTATTATTTAATAACTTACTTAAATTGATGTATTTTGAAATAGAAAAATAACTGTAGGTCTTTTCAATACAAAACTAGGTCTTCACAAGAATTGCAAAATAAATCAAACTACTAAATTAAGAAAAAAGTGGAGGTAGAACAAACTGATAAATAAAAAAGGTGATAATGGAGAAATTAAATGGCAGAGTTCTTTCAAAGAATTGTGAGTATTTTGCACATAATTTTTAGGACCTGGATGTCATGTATGATTTTTCTAGGATGTATAAATACATGATAAGAACTAACCTTGTCATGGTAGAAATGTGAGCAGTATATTACCATACAAGGAATAGATGAAATTGTGAAAAAATACACTCCTTGCTTAAGAAACACAGGACTTGAATAAACAGTCTTAGATAATAATAACACAATGTCTTTAATTAATGGGTAATCCTAGTGACCTTTCAACTGCTCTGAGGACAAAAGAAAATTACAAATTATTTCTATGAAGTTAGCCTAGCATTTATTTTTTATCTTTATTATGTGAATGGGAGTATTTATTTTTATTGTTTCTTTCTATATTCTTAATTTTGAATGTTTAATTTCTTCATAATAGTATTTATTATTTCTTTTATGCTAAGCTTTATTGGGATATAATTGGCATATAACATTGTATAAGTTCAGGTGTACAATGTGTTGAGTTGATGAACCTATATGTTGCAATATGATTACAATTCTAGTGTTAGCAAACAGCTACTTCAGGCTCTGTACTTAATATTTCTTTTTGTGTTGTGGGGATATTTAAGGTATATTCTCTTAGCGAATTTAAAGTGTATTACAAAGTGTTTTTAGCTATGATAACGAGCTCTTCCTTATGTTCTGAGAACTACTCATCATCTAACTAGAAATCTGTGCTCTTTCAACAATATCTCCTGTTTTTTCCACCCTGCCGGCCCCTGGTCACCACAATTCCCTTCTCTGTTTCTGCGAGTTGAGCTTTTTCTTTTTAATTGTTTTTCAATTACAGTCATCCCACCATTTTCCCCATTGCTCTCCCCTGCCCCACTCCACCCAAAGTTCAGCATTTTTAAATTGTACATATAAGTGATTTCATACAGTATCTGTCTTTCTCTGTCAAGGATTTATTTCTCTTAGCATAATTCCCTCAATATTCAATGGCAGGGTTTCATTCTTTCTCCTGTCTGAATAATGTTTTATTTTATGTGTGTGTGTGTGTGTATGTGTATAGAACTCATACAACTCAATTAACAAAGAATATGTATGTGTGCATATACACACATATATATAAATATAGTCTATTCAGAAAAAAAGTGGAGACATTGTTGATGCAATGAGGACAGTTTGTGTGGCATTGATGTAACCTGGAAACCAAGGAGAGTGGACTGGAATGTGAATGCATGAACAAAGATGACTTCACTGTACTAGTCTGTGGGGGGTGGTAGACGCAGTTGAATAAACGTGTACTGTGTGGCCGTCGCATTCCAAATGACTGAATGAGTAAAGCAAGGAATCTGTATCAAATTTTGCCATGCAGAGTCTTTTGGTGAAACATCAGCTCACCTAGGTGACTCAGCCCCATGTGACTTCTGGCTTTTTCCCAAACTAAAATCACCTTTGGAAGGGAAGAGATTTCAGACCATTGATGAAATTCAGGAATATATGAATGGGCAGTTGATGGCAACTGGGAGAACTGTGTAAGGTCCCAAGGGGTCTACTTTGAAAGGGACTGAGGCATTGTCCTATGTACAATGTTTCTTGTATGTTGTATCCTCTTTAATAAATCCCTATTTTTCATATTACATGGCTGTATACTTTCTGGACAGACCTCAAATTTTCCTTTTCTCTACTTTCTCACCAGTCTGTACCTCTTATCCTTTATGACAGCCATTTTAATCAGTATGAAGTGATATCTCATTGTCTTTGATTTGTATTTTCCTTTCAGTGATATTGAGTGTCTTTTCATATACATACTGACCATTAGTTTATCTTCTTTGGAAAAAAAAATGTTTATTCAGTTCCTCTGCTTTCATTTTATAACAAGATTGTTTTTATTTTTGCTATTGAGTTGTATAAGTTCTTTATGTATTTTTATCTTAAGTCCTTCTAGATATGTTTTGTTAATGTTTCCTTCCAATCCATATGTTGCCTTTTTATTTTGTTGACTGTTTCATTTGCTGTGCAGAAGTGTTTTCAGTTTGATATGACCACTTGTTTACTTTCATTGTTGTTGTTTGTGCTATTCATATTAAATAGAATCATTGTCCAGACAATGTTAACAAGCTTTTTCTTAAATCTTTCTCTAAGGGTTTTAGCTTTCAAATCTTTTGTAAGAAATCTTATGTAAGTCATTAATTAATCTATTTCAAATAAATGTGCATGGTGTAAGATAGCATTCTGTTTTCATTTTTCTGTATGTTATTATCATTCTTCCTTTGCCATTTGTTGAAGAGACTATTATTTTTTCTATTAAGTATTTGTGGCTAACTAATCAATATTAGTAAGTATTTCAGATAATAAATGTTTCTTTCTCAGTTTCTTTGGTTGTATTTTGTTGTTGCTAGCAAAGGACCTCTTACTCATATTTTTTAGAAAAGTAACATATGAGATCCTTTTTAAATTAGAATTAAGGATATTCACTATTTTTTGTTTTACTTGTGATTTTTTACTATATAGCTACAAGATATTTTGTGTTCATTTTACTTTCTAATTTAACTATAAGTATATCTATGATTTCCTGTAATCACTTAATCATTTAAATTTAGATATATAAAACAAACGTAAGTGGGTGTTATGTATATTTATCATTTTAAACAGTTTACACATTTGAACAATGACTATAAAATTAGTGCTGATTTAAATATTGTCCTGCTCATTTAAAAAATCATGTAAATTGCCATATTAACATTAGCTTATCTATGGTACAAAGGATTTTAAGCAAGACTATTAGATTACTGCCAGATAGAAGATATTGGAATTTTGAGTATTTAATAATAAATGTTTAAGCATATGCACAATTTATTATGATAACTTATGTACATTTCTTCTTGTCTTTTTATTTTTACATTGAATATATTGTTGTAGGAATTTGGAATCCTTTTTTTACTAGCATTATATGTAAATACACATCTGCTCTCTTTCATTAGAGATTAATTTCAAAAGACAATTATTTGTATTCAATTTTAAAACTTCTACTGAGTAGTTTGAAACCCTGAATTATCTTGGGTAGTAAAGGACAAAATCTGCCTATTTTCAATAATTACTGGCAAATCATAAATACATATCCCTTTGTATAAATCCATGTAGGCAAATATTGTAAATCTCTAAAATTTTAATTTCTTATATAGCTATTTTAATGGAGCAAAATTGAAATGCCAGGCAAAACTTTTAATCTATGCAAAATGTATTATAATGTTTAATTGTAAAATGTAAAACAGATTTGTTCACTCAAAGTCCAGATGGCTGAGTGTGATATGATTCCTTTGACAATTTTTGTAGAGAGAAGGGAGCATAAATTGTGTCTTAACTTGACTTAAACCCTCTAGTTGAATAAAGGATCTTAGAAGAACCAGAATTTAGAGAAGGCTTAGGTAAGGCATAATAGAAGACAATACACCATATTGGAAAAACTAAAAATTATGATACTGAGAACATAAGAACATGTGATATTCCTGGCTCTCATCTGTAGGCTTTTAAACTGAAATTATGCTCAGTGGATTGAGGTCGGGCTGGGAACCAGAGGGTCCCAGTTCGATTCCCCGTCAGGGCACATGCCTGGGTTGCAGGCCGGGTCCCCAGTGAGGGCCATGTGAGAGGCAACCATACATTGCTGTTTCTCTCCCTCTCTGTCTCCCTCCCTTCCCCTCTCTCTAAAAAAAATAAATAAATAAAATATTTAAAAAAATAAATTGAAATTATGTGGAGAACAATTTTTCAAACACTAAACCTTGTTTCATAAATTTAAAGGGGCACATTTTAATGAATTTAAATATTTTTTAGATAAAATGAAAACAGAAAGCTTAAAAAACATATAGGATTTGAAAGAAAGGGAAAAAATAACACATAAACAGCACTGTCCTCCTGAGAATGCACACACTACTGTAGGTGGATAAACGATAGAATTTGTATCAAAGAGAAGTAGTTGTGACCAACTTTAACAAATTTTTGTATTTTATGTTTAATTACAGCATGTTATGATCAGTTGAATTTGGCTATGGCTGCATTCCAGCAAAGAGATTCACTCCATAAGTTAATTTTTCTTTGTGATAAAATAAAATTCAAATACTAAGGTTGTAGTAGGGAATTGAAATGTGAGCCTTGGGCTATAGAAAGCTTTGTTACTCTGAGTTTACCTATGTCACATTGCGATTTCCCTGGGATCTTTATAGGAGACCTGAAAGGTCTTTCGGAATATGGAGATAGATCAGAATTTAAATCTTTGTTTTGGCTCTAAGTGTGGCCTTGGAGAAAATGATTTCTCTGGTTCTCAATTTTTTCATTAGTAAAGCATCAATTAAAAATATCAATCTTGCGTGATTGGAAAAATAGAAATCTGAGTGACTTGCCTTCTCTTCTTCTCGGGTTCCTTTTTGATATAATTTTTATTGAAATTTACTATACTCAGAAGACAATCTTAGAAATAGAAAGCTCAACATTTATTGTCTCTTACAATATTTATAATATGCATGATAGTCACTCACAAATAGTGCTATTTTTCTACCAAGTTCTTGGTAGTAATTAAGCCTTCATAGAAAGCACTATATTAACCTCTTTTCAGGGTATTCAGGTTGGTGCTGGTTGTATACAAGTTTTAAGAGGACTAAAAAAATAATGACACAATCACTTTTTGTTTTTGCTTTAGCAGAGAAACATCAATCAGAAAAAAACATTGGACTGTTTTATTTTTGAATTCAGATTTCTCTAAATGCCACAAAATACATTTTGGGGTATCACCGGACTAGAGATTATGTTTCTGGATCCTGCCATTGCTCTGTTGTCTTAACTGACCTACTCAGGTTGGTGAGTGAGAAGAATTAGATGATTTATTTTACAGAAAAGAAAAGTAGTTTGAAGATTATTTATAAAAATCACCTAGGATATTCTCAATAAGATCATATGTATTCCATAGAACTTACACTGGAAATGTGGAAATGCAGTTATCACTTTGATTTAATTTATGAAAGTCTTTTTTCTAGGAAACTGGTTACAGAAATTACATTCATATAATGCAATACTATTTAGCCTCTGAAAAATGATCTGCAAGTACTCACATGGAAAAATTTCCATGATTCACTAAAGAAAAAAAGCAGGATAGAGAAGAGTTTGTTTGGACTGCTACTTCTTTTAATCAAACAAACAGAATAGAAACTGATAACCAGGGCTCATGAGTTTCGGAAACAGAGCTGAGATGAAGAATATCTTTTTATAAAGGCACCGTTTGTGCTGTTTCCTTACTATTTTACTATATCCATCTACTACTTAATTCACAGAATTTAAAATGAAGTGAAATAAATCAAATGGGAAAAGAAATAATAAAATGATTGATGTGAGTCTTCAAACTAAGCATGATAATATACCTCTTATTTTATTGTGTGGCCTTATCAAAAATGAATCCAAATGTTCAATGTAGTTGATCATTGCATTTGGAGTATGATCATAATTCTGGATACAAAATAACATATGAAAGAGAGACTCATATTTATTTGCTTAGATAATCTTGCCCTTTTAATTTTTCATAGTTATAAAGTAGTCAGAAGAAAGTAGGCCTTTGACTTAAATAAAAAATAACTTTCAGGATATTTAAACCAAATTGATCTAACAAGCCTCAATTGTGAAGTTTTAATAAATAACTTTTCATTGATATAAGCCTAGAAATAGAATATTCATTGAATTAAGGGATTTTTATAGTGCTATAATATATGATATAAGTTATCAGCTCAAGGAAAAATATTAATGAGTAATTGGAAAGGTTATTCAGTCTTAAATCACATAATTTTCCAGTTGACACAACCTACTGTTATCTCCAATAGAGGTAAGATACCTCTCTGTAGCATACCTGATACTTATCATTAAAATGGGTTTAATTAATAGCAACCAGCATATATTTATTTCATGCTTTGTACAACTTTTGAATACTAAATAATACACATATTTTGTTCACATTAACCCATAAATTAATTTTAACCCTAAATAAAGAAAACAATCTGTAGTCAGAGCTTTAAAATTTCACTTCTCCCAATCACTCTAGTCAGTGAAAGATTCCTTGGGTCACTATCACTTTGAGTCTGAAATTTAATGCTTTTCTTTTTAAATCAAAAGCTCTTCAACATCACTAGTTATATTAACATCACAGTAATAAATTTCTTGAGAGAAAATTTTTTAAAAAGTTCACCTATTCCAGCTCTCATAAAATGCCTTTTCTTTTTCCATTTAAAAGCCACATTATACATGGGACTTTATTCCTGTAAAATTGTCTTTCTGTAGAATGCTTAGAATTCTAGTCTTCCAATTCATTTCAATATTTTTAACTGCAGCACATGATATTTGTCTTTTCTAACTTTCCATTATTTAATTCACTATATTTAATTTACTCACAAATTCCGAGCTTTCTCTCCTTTTATGGTGTTTTCTTTGCCTTTCAGTATAACTGTCTGATTTCTGATCCCTTTCTTCCCTCATATTCCCACCTATATGAAATATTACTTTACAGAAAAAGTCTGTCCACTACTTGTTTGGTTTCTAAGTCAGACGTGACCACGCCGACCCTTCCACCTTCTTTGTTTATAACTATTAATGTCAATGAACACAATCTGTAGTCTTTTCCACTTGTGATTTGTTTCCTGTAGAAAACTTTCCTGAAAGCAAAAATTTTCAACATATCAAACTTTTCTCTGAATATATATGCATATATAATGATGTATATTGTTATATGAAATGTGTAGTTATCTTATACATCTCATATTGTTATTCATGTCGCTCAACATAGTTACATATCATATCTATCACAATTAGCTTTGTGATATAAATCACTTGTCTGCTATTCTACATATCTTCCTCAACTAGAACGAAGCACCTCGACAAAGGGAAAACAAACTTTTAGACAGATGAATCCATAAAATTGCCAAGTGGGCTAAAATTAAGCAATTCTTCAGCCAAAACTCCGTCACATGGTGGGAAAAAAAGCAACAAACTTCTACTGGTTAAATACAAAGTTTTCTAAGTTTATTTCATTACTATGATTTTTTTTTAACTCTGTTTTGAAATCACTGCATCCCAGCTTCTTCCTTCTCCAGTCCCTCAACTTGATTTTCTTCCCTGCCTCTGCAGATACTGCAGCTGAGGTATCTGCATATTCATCATGCACTTTCCTGAATGTGCACTTTCCTTTCACTCCTTAACACTCACCCTGTGGTTCAGTGGAAATTCAGGTGGATCTTCAGCGGATTCCATGAGAGGGAGCAGATTGAGGAGAGGGTTGGAGCTGAAGTGGAGTGTGATACTGTGTGTGTTGTAGGAAAATTGCGAAGTTGTACATTGCTGTTTTTTTTTTTTCTGTGTGTGTATGTGTGGTTTCATAATGAATTAATAATTTTAAAGAACTCTGCTGCTTTTACTCTTAATTCTTATGTTTTAAAATGTATACCCACTGCATTTAAAAATGACCTAAAAATTGCTGTGCTTAAATTTACATCCCTCCTGTTTCATCAATATTGCCATATTCTGTTTCAATTTTTATGCTGCTTTTAATGTTTATGTGAATTAGTTTTTTTAAGTACTAACTATAGAGATGATTTGTTTTTCTTATTTCTTGATGCCTAAAATCTAGTATATTTTAATTAAAATTGAAATATAGGTGAGGACTTTAGTATATATTATTCTATATTTATTTTGCCTGGAATATATGGGCCTTTTTAAATTGTTTTAAGAATTTTTAAAAATTATATTTCATTACATTTCACCAATTTTTCTGGTTCAATTCAGAGATATTTGTTGTTTCTGTTTTGGAAAGTCTTACTTCTACTTATCTATTATTGTCTTCCTAAAAGCTTTACTCTTTTTCCGTTTTCACTCAATATAATCTTCTCAACATTTTTTTCTCTATGTCAGTAATTCAGGTTTCATTCTCTAATATTTTGTTTACTTCAGTAATGTCTACAATAATGCTTTATTTGTCCTCAATTTATTTCCTTAAATTAACAATGTACTTCTTTACTTAACCATTTTAGCTTATTTTTGAGTCATAAGTGGTAGAATTAAAGATTTTAAAGATTTTATTTATTTATTTTTAGAGAGAGGAGAAGGGAGGGAGGCAGAGAGGGAGAGAAACAGCAATGTATGGTTGCCTCTCACATGGCCCTCATAGGGGACCCGGCCCGCAACCCAGGCATGTGCCCTGACTGGGAATCGAACCGGGATCGTCTGGTTCCCAGCCTGCGCTCAATCCACTGCGCTACACCAGCCAGGGCTAGAATTAATATTTTTATTATTATATTCTGCCCTGGCTGGTGTAGCTCCATGGATTGAATGTGTGCTGTGAACCAAAAGGTTGCTGGTTCAATTCCCAGTCAGGGCACATGCCTGGGTTGTGGGCCAGGTCCCCAGTGGGGCCAGGTGAGAGGCAGCCACATATTGATGTTTCTCTCCCTCTCTTTCTCCCTCCCTTCCCCTCTCTAAAAATAAATAAATAAAACCTTTAAATATTTGTATTATTATATTCTAAAACATTATTATATTTTCTTTAATTTTGGGGCAATGTGTTGTACGCTAGGTTCTTCTGTGTGTAAACTAATGATTTAGGAAGGTATAAGTAAAAATACAAGAAATAGATGTCAGGAAGATTGGGATTATAGCCAACTTGGATAACAGCCAACTTAGAAATTTAATCAGGAGAAAGTGTTGTGTTTAAGAATTTGGCACGCGCCAATTTATTTCTTTGTTATCATCCTTTGGACTGATTCTGACAAAGTTACATCGCATTTTAGGATGTTTTAACAAAATAGACATTCCCACATAAACCTTTTTTTTATACTTAAACACTGAATTAGCAGCCTCTCAGGAAAACTATCACTATGGCATTTTGATCAATGAAGAGTCAGAGTCCTCACAACAACTATTTCAGGGTTGCTCCAACTTCTTCTGAGTGGCTTATTGCCTGGACTCAGAGAATTTGCTGAAACTACAGTTTGTAACTGTTCTAGTGTTATGTTTCTTTCAGAAGTTGTAATAGATGAAATAAATGAATATATAATATGTGTCTTTCTCTACCCAAACTAACTTACACAGCACTATGAGCAAAATTGTTTACATCATATTATCTTGTAATATAGCTTATAAAGTGACTTTTTTAAAATGCAATTTTTCATTTGAAGGATTTTTAAAATAGATTTTATTTTCTAGAGAGGTTTTAAGTTCTCAACAAAATGGAAAAGAAAGCGCAGAGCTTTCCCCTAAACCCCTGCCCCTACGTGCGAACTGCCTCCCCCATAGTCAACATCGCCCACCATAGGGGCAAGTTTGTTACAGCTGATGAACCTGCACGATGCATCTTTATCATCCAAAGTTCCTATTCTACATGAGGGTCCAATCTTTGTGCTATACATTCTATGGCTTTTGACAAATTTCTGATGACAGTGTCCACCACTATAATATTATAAAGTTGTTTCACTTCCCTGAAAGTCTTTTTTGCTTTGTCTGTTCACTCCTCCCTCCCCTCTACTCCCTGGCAACCACTGATTTTTTTTTTTTTACTGTTCCACAATTTTGTCTATTTAAGAATGTCGTATACGTGGAACCATACAGTATGTTGTCCTTTCGAATTGTCTTCTTTCACTAGGTATATGCATTTAAGTTCTTCTATGTCTTTCCGTGACTCAATAGCACATTTCTTTTTAGCACTGAATGATATCACATCGTCTGAAAGTACTAACATGGTTTATCTATTCATTAACCTACTGAAGGACAGCTTCGTTACTCCCCAATTTTACTGGTTGCTATAAACATCAGTGTGCAAATCTTTCTGTGGACATACATTTCCAACTGCATTGAGTAAATACCAAGCAGTGCAGTTAAAGTGTCGGATTGCATGTGATGAGTATGCCCACTTGCATAAGAAGTGGTAAATATAACCACATAGCTGAACCATTTTGCATTCCCACCAGTAATGAATGAAAAGCCCTACTGCTCCCTGTCCTGCTCAGCATTTGGTGTCCTCAGTGTGCTGGGTTTGGTCATTCTAATAGCTGCGTAGTGATATCTCATTGATGTTTTAATTTGTACTTCTTGAATGAGATATGAAGCATCTTTCCATATACTTATCTGCCTTCTGTGTATCTTCTTTGGTGAGTCTTTGGCTCATTTTTTTTTAATTGGGTTGTGTGAGTATTAAGCATTGTGTATATATTGAATGAAGCTTCTTTTTTCATAAATAAAACTAGTTTTTATGGAATTACAACCACTATTTTATTGGCATCTGGCCACACAGAGATAACAAAAATATTATAAAATGTGTCCATTAAACTTGATGAATTGCTTGCTCTCTCAATTTGTTTATCTAAGCACAAAATGTTGGAGACATATTGGAAGCATGCGAAGACCAGAAAAAGACAAGGTCACGTGTAAAAAATAGAGTAATGTAGTATAATTCTATGGTAATTATTAAGAAAATATAAAACTGTTACAGGCTCAGTCTGAGCAGATGTAGGGCATTTAAGAACAGAATGGTTATTTGTATTGTACATTAAAATTAGATATAACTAAAATACATTTTCACTCATATTGTTCATGTCAAAGACTTATCTACAGGTTTCATGTATTTTGTGTCTGTATTCAGAACTTTGAGCTTCTTATCAGTCAGAATATTAATTGAGAAATTTCTTTGCTATATTCACATGAAACATTAAAATATTTCTTGAAATAAGAATATAATCGCATTTCTTTTAAACATGAAAGCACTTGTCTGTCCATATAAAAAAAAATCATCTCTATCAAAATGTAACTAGATGACTTTTTTGTCTCTTCTATTGTCACAGATTTTGGGGGTCATCTGCAGTCATACCAGCTGACAGTAATTACCTGATACTACAGTGTTTCTTTTTTTTTTTTACTTATGCATTCATAATGTTCAGATTCTAATACCTGCCATCTGAAATATGTCTACATAAGAAATGGATATCACTAATATATGTCGGTAGACCAAATGCTTAAAATACAATTGCTAGGTATTTATCCAAAGCAAACAGTAATGTAGATTTACACAAACTCATGTGTGTAGTCATTTAAAACAGCTATATAAAATAGATCAAAATAGGAAACATGCATACATGTACTGACAGATGAACAAGTAAACAAATTGTGATGTCATTGTGAAATGGAATAAAATACTATTCAGCAATAACAGTAATACATTTTTAAGTGCGCCTGACAAAATATATACATCTCAATCTCTGTGAATGAAGTCACACAACAAAATTGAATTATTCCATTCCACTCTAAGACTGAATTATCGCATTTTTTGGAAACTCTTTTTAGGGCATTTCACCTGAAATAACAGAAACAGATCAGTTGCCTTCTCCTAGGTTCTGGGTGTGAGAGAAAAAGACAAAGAAAGGGAAACTTTCAGTGTGATAAAAATAGTCCAAATCTTGAGTATGTTCATAGCTACATAGATGCATAAATGTATTGAAAGCATTGAAATATATGCCTGAAATAAATGTGTTTTATATACTTAAGTTTTACCTCAATAAAGTTAATTTAAAACACAAGGTTAAATTCTTTTTTAAAATGAATGCAGATATATAAAAATTCTTTCAATTATTAGTTACCAGCATTTTACAATTGTCTTCTTGTTTTTCTTGTTAATTCTTCATTGTGATGTGATACAATTACAAAGGTGACAGATTGTCTAATTTTCATACTTTTATCAGATATTAAGTACCTAAGCACTGTATCACAGCTTAGATTTCCTTATTCAATTATTTATTTAAGTCCCACCCTATGCCAGGCCTTATTTGACAAATAAGATAGAAGCGCATACTATTGTAATGTCGACAATTTTGCAGACAAGACAAACAATAAACAATGAAATTAAAAATAATAATTAAAACATAACTCTAGTTACCCCTCCATTATACTGTAAGGTCTTTCCATAGCAGCAAGAAGTTGAATTGAAAATAAATACACCGGGCTTCTATTTTTCATCTAGCTGCCAAATCAGAATACATACTGTATAATGCTGTGTGATTTATATTACAATGTGTTATATATGTTAATATATAACTATTAATATGTAAATCAAGTCATTCTCCTCTCAGAGTCTCAGTTTTCTATGACATTTTTAAAGGTATATTATAGGCTTAGAGCTCTACTAATATTCATTTTAACTTCCTACCTTAATTATCACAGCCCGTGAAATTAGGAAGATGCATGTTCAACCAGCTTTAAAGTGCATTTCTCATCCTGCATACCCATGGTCCATGTGACTAATTTAAGGCCAACAGAATTTGAAAGGAAGTGGCATCTGTTACATTAGGGTCATACATTAAAAAGAAATATGCTCCCCATGCTTCCTGATGGCTTCTCTGCAGATGTGATACACAAGGTCCCACCAGAGGCAAGATCCAGAAAGAGCAGTCACATTAGGAGTTGGAGAAGGAAAAAAAAAAATAGGAAAGAGGTACTTACTTCTGGATCATTGCTATGAAAGAAAAAGACAGTTCAAAATGTGAGCCCTCATACCCACCTCCATTTCTACTACCCTGGTTAGATTCTAGTGATTTCTCAGTATATTTCCTAGAGTCTCCTTAGAAGCATCTTGGCCTCCACCCTCAGCCCACTATCATCTATTTTCAGTGCAGAAGCCAAAGAAATGTGCCAAGAACAGCTGCAGAGGAAGGAGTGCTTCTACTAAACCTGCATCTGGTCTACATCTAAACCTCTGTAGACCAGATGCTGATCACAAAATACTAAACTTTGAGTTCCCTGCTATAATTAACTGAGATTTCTGGAAATTTTGAGATGGCAGTTTTATCTTGCATATGAAGAAATGAAAATATTGTGGACACGAGGCAGAGCAAGCCAGGTTATATTGCAAAACATGGTAATAGATATGGCAAACTATGCACGTCCATTTGCAACATGACTTGCCTATTTTGCCCATCAAGAGATAGGGTTTATTTTCCCATTCCTCAAATTTGGACTGGTCTTACTTACTTAGACTAAGAGAAGAGTGGAGAGATTAAGTTAATTGATTTCCATGGCTGAGCCATAAAAACCTGTCAGCTTCTTTTCTTGCTGGTTTTGGGACACTGGTCTTAGACATCCCTATCAGAAAGCCTTTGCCCAAAGGAGGATGCACAGCCACCTGGAGGGGTGCCAAGGCCCCATGGACAGTGAGCACTGGCTGCCGGTGCTGTGAAAAGCCACGCAGGACCTTCTAGACCAGTGACCCTGCTCTCTGAACACAACTGTGTAAATGAGCCCAGGAAAAAGCAACAGAGGAGTTGCCAAGGAAACAAATGGAAACTTGGAAGTAACAAGTTAAGTTTATGATTTTCAATTACTACATTTTGTGGGAGTTTTTAATGTAATAAAGACCAATAACACACCTGACTGCCCTGGTTATAATTCCAAATTGCTGTTTGATGTCCATCATTGCTTATTTTGTTTTATTTCTTCCATTCTAGTGAATTTTAAAAATTATATAATTTATTTATTGTTTTCAATTTTATTGGGGTACAATTGACATAGCATATTAGTTTCAGATGTACAACACACAGATTTGACATTTGTATATACTGTGAAATGATTGCAACAATAAGTCTAGTTAACTTCCATCACCACACAGTTACACATTTTTTTGTGTGTGATGAGAAATTTTAATTTAATTAGTATTGTTAATTTGTTTATTGGTTGTCTTGTCTATAAAAGTGTCAGCAGTACAATAGCATGCATTTCTGTCTTATTTGTCTAATAATGCCAGACATAGAGTAGGGATTGAATAACTAAGTGTATGAGCTGTGATATAGTGTCCATATATTTAATTTTTATGATAAAAGTATCAAAATAAGATGTTTTCTTATCTTTGGGATTGTGTCACATCACAGTGGAAAGTACATTTGCTTAGAACATTTGAACATATGTGGTTATTTCTTTATTATATTATATGATAATTGGCACTATTACAGATGTCCCCATTTTTCCTCCTTTGCCCTCCGCTATCTAGCCCTTCCATCCCCAGCTTTCATCACATTGTCATTTCTTAACATTTTTTCTTATTTTTAGGAAAAATTATGTATAATTAATTAATAATTTTATTTAATTTGCATCTCTCTGAAGGCTAGTGATGCTGAGCATCCTTTCACATGTCTCTGGGCCCTCTGTATGTCCTCCTTGGAGAAGTGTCTGTTCAGGTCCCTTGCCCATTTCCTAATTGGGTTGTTTATCTTCCTGGAGTGAAGTCAATGCATTTTAAAACCACAATGAAATACCACTTCACACCAGTCAGAATGGCCACTATAACCAAATCAACAAACAACAAGTGCTGGAAAGGTTGTGGAGAAAAGGGAACCCTAGTGCACTGTTAGTGAGAATGCAGACTGGTACAGCCACTATAGAAAACAGTATGGAATTTCCTTAGAAAACTAAAGATGGAACTGACTTTTGACCCGGCAATTCCACTGCTGGGACTATACCCTAAGAATCCTGAAACACCAATTCAAAAGAACCTATGCTTCTCAATGTTCATAGCAACACAATTTACAATAGCCAAGTGTTGGAAATGACCTAAGTGCCCATCAGTAAATGAGTGGATCAAAAAACACTGTGGTACATTTACACAATGGAATTCTACGCAACAGAAAGAAAGGGGCTCCTACCCTTCACAACACCATGGATGGAACTGTAGAGTGTTTTTCTAAGTAAAATAAGCCAGACGGTGAAAGACAAATACTACATGATCTCACCTATAAGTGGAACCTGATCAACAAAACGAACAAGCAAGCAAAATAGAACCAGAGACATGGAAATAAAGAGCAGACTGACTGTAACCAGAGGGGGTAAGGGGATAATGGGGAAATAGGGGGGAGGGTCATCAAAGAACACATGTAAAGAACCTATGGATGAAGCCAAAGATGGGTGGGATTGAGGGTAGGAGGTGGGGCAGGGGGGAGGGGATGGGAGAAAATGGAGACAACTGTACTTGAAAAACAATAACAATAAATTTAAAAAGTAATTTTATTCAAACCCATTTTTACCATATTTATTAAATAAAGTTGACTTGAGTGACATCGACAGGCCTTATTGCATGTGCTGAGAGAGAATTATAAAACAGGGAGAAGGTTCAAATATAGCAACTTCTATAAAACAGGTTTTTGCCCAATAGTTGGAAACCTAAAAGACTGATCAGCTTCCAACACCGGCCTGAGCCAACCTTTAAACTCAATTCTTGCTACCAACTTCAAACAGTAAGGTAAGAATAGATAGATTAGGGAAAAGCAGTTTTCAAAGAAAAGTTTGAGCTTACTCTCATTGTGTTAGCGTCAATAGATTTCACATTTCAAATAGTGCCTTGTAATACCAGATTCATTTTAAAGAAATTTTGCATTTGCGACTCTAGTTAATCTCTCGTTATTTTTCCTAGCCCCGTATCAAAGGATTAATGTTGACAACATAAAGAGTCCTCGAAAGGGCTGATGCTGACTTATCCAATCATCTTACAGAAACTCCGAATATTCCCAAAGCTATGATTTTTTTTTTCTTAGCTCCTAAACTACTTGTGATCTGATAGATTTTCTTCCAATAAAGGAAAGAATTTTGAACAACCTGATATAGAAAATAATACAAAATATGATTTGAAATGTTGGAAATTAAGTACTGTCCCCACCTCCCACCATATAAATTATAAAATTAATATTAGTCATAACTGTATCACATCTAACAGTTATATTTATGTCACGTGATTATCACCTAAACTTGTGAAGAAACAGTTTTATAAAAAGTCAGTCTCTTTAAAAAGTGTTTCAGAAATAGAGAAGCAAATATGTCTCCAATCTTAAAGTGTTTTTTTATTTTTTCTTCACAAAAATACACTCTCTCCTTGAATAATGACTTTGCAGTTTGTATTCTCTGGAAACACATATCAGGATGAATAGGAACTGTGTGACATCTATTAAAAAGAGACGTGTGACAGGAAGGGGGAGAAATAGGATCAAGCATTGGAAGAGTCTGACTGGGTTGCAGACAGGCAACCTGGCTCAGGGAAAATCCGAACCTATCAGAGTGCCCCAGGTTGGGCCAAAATTTTTGGCCATGCCTTTATACCCCTTCCTCTTTCAGCCGGGCAGATGTGGCTTGACCTCAGGCTCATCAGTTCTCCAGCGAGGCAGACCCAAAAGGAGTTGACACTGCAGACTGTAGGCTGACTGCACTTCCGATACTCAGTGGGCGACAAGTCCCTCCTGGAAGGGGAATGTAGACAGCACAGCTCTGTGTCTAGTACGGGTGTTACACACACAAATGGCTTCTTACTTAATTTTTTCTATTAATCCCTATCTCCCATGTCCCAAATATGGACACTTGGGGAGAATATAACTCTCTTAGAAATGCCTTTAATTACATGCAAAGCCTATAAAGCCCGTAGATTCTAAAAAAAGATAGATAAAAATAAAGAGGGTATTTGGGAAATCAACTGCAATAGCAAGTCTTCATTTTCTATCGTGAAAGCTCCCTAATCCCTTAACATACTCCTGTTAGCACATTGAACAATTTGTACCATTCGACTTGCCATATTTTATTGTAATTTTTCATCTTTCGTGCTTTTGAAAGTTCACGAAGCTTGAACATCACATCTTATACAGTTTTGTAATACATAAGAATACCATAATGTCTAGCACTTATGATGCACTTGCTAAATGTTTTCTGAATGAATGTATACATTTTACATCCTTCTTCTCTGCAATCCTAACACTAGGATTTCTCATTCCATCTTTTACTTCTTCACCATTTAAAGAGTATAGTGTGAATACAGAAATGAAAAGAAATAAAACAGATCAATAATTAAAATAAAATTATTTAGGTAATTCCACACAGAGACTCATAAAACTAGATATTTTATTGATATTCAAATAATAAACCATTTAGTAATAATTTCAGGCTTCTCCAAGTAGGTCATTTCTATCAATACTGCATTCCCTTGGAGAGCAAGTTGTTGTTATATCTTTATATTCAGCTCTAGACAACTAGAATGTAAGAAGGAAAAATAACTGGAACCTTTCCACACTATCATATTCCTCAGAATAAATTAACTCCAATATAACAAGATGAAATAGAAATTTAAAGATGGAAGGTGAAGTATATGTGAAGAATACAAAAGTGGAAACTATGTATCTAAAACGCATAGCAAACTACAGTAACGTAAATCTCCCGACACCTTAATTTGAAGGTTTACATTGGCTCCTAATCTGGGGCTTGGTATGCGTTCATTCTTCTGAAACAAAATCCTTATTTCCAGATTATTGTTATTATTATTATTTTTTAGTATAGGTAAATATTTTAAATTACTTTATTGTTCTTCAATTACAGTTGTCTGCATTTCCTCCCCTCCCCTCTCCCCCCCAATCCAGCCCCACCTCCCTCCCTTGCTTCCACCCTCCCCCTTGGTTCTGTCCATGTGTCCTCTATAGTGGTTCCTAAAAACCCTTCTCCCCACAGTCCCCTCCGCCCTCCCCTCTGGCTATTGTTAGATTGTCCTTAATTTCAATGTCTCTGGTTATATTTTGCTTGTTTATTTCCAGATTATTGTTACAGCATGAACCAAAATCTGTCCTTAATTTTATTTCTATTTTATTTTTATTATACCACTATATAGACGGACTCCTCAGTTTTCATTTTCTGACCTGTATGGTATATTCTTTCAGTTCTTTGACGTGTAAATTTACTTGTCTCCTGTGATCATCTGAGTCAGGTTTAATGTCTTAATTGACGAGCCATCCACATTCAACCTCATAATAGTCGACCTTTTTAATTTATCACTCAATATTGTACCTGTGAGATCCATCTATGTTAAAACATTTAGCCGGATTCTGTTTTTGATAACATATGAATATTGTAAAACTTATTTTCCTATTGTACCATTGTTAGACATTTGGTTTCTTTCCAGTTCTTGGCTATTATTAGCAAGACTGCTTTGAATATATTTTTCATACAACTCACAAATCATTTGTCCAAGAGCTACTTAATTATATACATCCACACACAGAACTGAGTTGTAGGAATATGTATCATTTAATGCATTATATAATGCCAAGCTGCTTTCCAAAATGATTGTAATGTTTTCCCCTTCAAGCAGCAGAGTGTGAGAGAACCTATCCCTCTACATCCCTGCCAAAGTTTGTGCCTAACGGACTTTAGTTCCTGCCAATTTATACTTGTGATATAGTAAGTGGCATCCCATTGTGGTTTCACCTTTCATTTCTAGATAAATAATAAGAGTATTTTTTTGGTTTTTCTCTATAATAAAATGCCTGCTCATGAGTTTTGTTCACTTTCTGTTGATTACTTATATTAATCTATTCATTTTTAGGGCTTCTTCAAAGATTTTTTATTTTTATTTATTTTTAGAGAGAGGGGAAGGGAAGAAGAGAGGGAGAAACAGCAATGTATGGTTGCCTCTCACATGGCCCTCATGGGGACCTGGCCCGCAACCCAGGCATGTGCCTTGACTGGGAATCGAACCGGGACCCTCTGGTTCCCAGCCCGTGCTCAATCCACTGAGCTACACCAGCCAGGCCTCATTTTTAGGGCTTCTTTAAATATTTGGACACTAATCCTTTTCTATAGTACATGTGTTTCAATTATATTTTTCTAATTGGTTGAAATGTGTTTTCAATCATCTAATTTTATCTTTTGAAGAATAGATTTTCTTAATTTTAGGTTAGTAAAATGTATCAATTTGTGTTTCTTCATGATTAATTTTTTTTTCCTTTTGAAAGAAATTCTATTCTCTCTCAAGGTTTGAAATGATTCACCTTTATTATATTATAATAGGTTGATTGTTTTTTCTTTTACATTTACAGATTTAATTTTCCTGAATTTATTTATTTATTTATTTATTTATTTATTTATTTATTTATTTATTTATTTAATTTTTAGCTATGTGGAGACAAGAAGTACTATAACACCTTAGTAGCATATGCATTGTGGCAGGTTGTACTTACAAAAGATGATTTTGACAACATCTCTCATCCCATATGAGCTTCTTTAATGTGACTTTGCCAGTCTTTCATTAAAATGTGTGTTCTGTTTTTCCTCACCTTGAATCTGGGGGAATCTGTGGCTCTTGGACAAATCCAGTATGACAGACATGATGCCTCGTGCCTTCGGAGGCTGGAGTATCAGAGAGATCTACCTTGTGCTCTCAAGCACTTGAGGTTGGAGTCTTGAGCCTGAAGCTGCCAGGGGAAAATCTTACTGTCTTAAGGCTGTCAGGCTGTGAGGAGGCCACTTGGAGAAGCTGCATGTAGACATTTACTGACAATTCTAGTGTTTGAGTCACCCCAGCCCAAAAACCTGATGTGTGAGCAAATAAACTTTTACACAAGTTCTCTGTTTTACTCCCATTAAGATTTTATTTCTTACTCCCCTCATATCACATTTTTATTTTTTTAGCTTTACAAGAAGATTTTATTTTTTTCATTCTCATATATTTTCAGAAAGAGCTTTATAAACTTCCACAGAACAGGGATTTAGAATTTAAATAGGAGTACTTGAAATCTAGAAATAAATTTAGGGACACTTACCAACTTTATAATATTGAGATTTTTTTAGCTATAAACATAACATATGTCACTGTTATTACTTAGGTTTTCTTTAATATTTTTATTAGAGTTTATAATTTTCTCCCTAGAGAGTTTGCATTTTTAGCTAGCTCCAGGAAATAATATTCTTTATTCTTTCTCTGTTGCCTTTCCTCCCTCCCTTCCTTCCTTCTTTCCTTCCTTCCTTCCTCCCATCTTTCCTTCCTTCCTTTGTTCCTTCTTTCCTCCTTTTTCTTTCCCTTTCTGTATTTTTTAATTTGTTTTTGTTTTTCAATTAATATTTTTTTGCAAGTCGTTTTAAGTCCACAGCTTTGACAGGCAGGAGGGAATTTTTCATATACTGTCTGCCGTTACACACGCACAGCCTTCCTCGTTATCGATGACCACCACCGAAGTGGTCTACTTGACAAAACCAATGAGCCTATGTTGACACATAATAATCACCCATGCACTAGTTTACATTATGGCCTACTCTTGCTATTGTATACTTCCCTTGGGTTTGGACAAATGCATAACAACATGTAGCTATAATTTTGGTGTCATGTAGAGTACTCTCACTGTCCTAAATATCCTGCATTGCCTATTTATCTTACCTCTATAACCTCTGGCAACTGGTGTTCTTTTTACTGCTTCATAGTTTTGCCTTTGCCATAATGTGATATTGTTGGAATCCTACAGCTGTAACCATTTTAGATGACTTCTTGCATTTAGCATATATGCATTAAACTTCTGTCATATCTGTACATGACTTGGTAATTCAGTTCTTTTTAGTGCTGAATAGTATTTCACTGTCCAAATGTACCACATTTGAATTATCTACTTGCCTACTGAAGGACATCTTGGTTGCTTCCAAGTTCTGTCAGTTGTACATAAAGCTGCTTTGAACATTTCTGTGCAGATTTTTTCTGTAGACATAAGCTATCAACTCTTTTGGGTAAATACCAAGAGGTGTGATTGCTGCATCATATGGCAAGACTAAGCTTAGTTAAACAAGAAATATAAAACTACCTTCTAAAGTGGCCATGCCATTTAGCATTTCCTCCTTCAGTGGATGAGAGTTCTCATTGACCCTCATCATTTGGTATTGTGTGTTTTCAATTTTAGCCATTGCAATAGGTATGCTGTGCTACCTCATTGTTGTCTTACTTTTAAGTTCCCTGATTACATGGGATGTAGAGCATCTTTTTATATGCTTAGTATCCATCTGCATATCTCCTTTGGTGAAGTATGTGTTAAGTTCTCTGGCTAATTTTTTAATCAAGTTTTTTTTTCTTTGTTTTCTTATTGTTGAATTTTAAGAGTGCTTTGTAGATTTTAGATAACAGTGCTTTATCAAATGTGTCTTTTAGAAATATTTTCTTCCCATCTATGGTTTCTTTCCTCTTTCTCTTTACAATGCTTTTCACAACACAGGCATTTTTAATTTTAATGAAGTCCAGCTTGTGAATTATTTATTTCATGGATGGTGCCTTTGGTGTTATATCTAAAAAGTAATTGCCACAAGCAAGGTCATTAAGTTTTATCCTATTGCATCTTCTAGGAGTTTTATGGTTCTGCATTGTACATTTAGGTCTGTGATCTATTTTGAGTTAATTTTTGTGAAGAATGTGAGGTGTGCATACTGAATTTTTTTGTCTTGTGGATGTCCAGTTTTTCTAGCACCAATTGTCGGAAACACTATTTTGCATCATTGCATTAACTTTACACCTTTGTCAATATTAATTTACTATATTTATGTGTGTTTATCTCTCTATTTTATTCCATTGATCTATTTGTCTTTTTTTTTTTTTTTTGCAAGCACCACATTGTCTTGCTTGTTATGCCTTTAGAGTATGTTTTGACATTGGGTAATGCCAGTCCTCCAACTTTGTTCTTCTCCTTCAATATTCTGTTGGTGAGTATGGTTCTGTTGCCTCTTCATATAATCTTCAGAACCAGTTTGTCAATATCCAGAAAATAACTTGCTAGTGTTTTGATTGGTATTGCTTTGAATCTATAGAACAAATTTGGAAGACCTGACATCTTGAAAATATCAGCTAAACATGAAATATCCATTCATTTATTTAAGTTTTTAAAAAATTTATGAGAATTTTATAGTTTTTCTGACATAAATTTTGTAAATATTTTGTCAGATTTATTCCTAAGTATTTCAGTTTTTTTAGATGCTAATAGAAATGATATTGTGTTTTTAATATCAAATCTCACTTCTTCATTTGCTGGTATATAGGAAAGCAATGGCCGTTTGTATTAAGCTTGTATCTTACAACCTTGTTATAATTAATTATAGTTCTAGGAGTTGTTTTTATCAATTACTTAAGACTTTCTACTAGATGATCATGTCATCTACAGAATAATGCAATTTTATTTCCTCCTTTTCAATGTGTATGCCTTTATTTTTCTTATCTTATTGAATTCACTAGAATTTTTAGTAAATGTTAAGAAGGAGTGATAAGAGGTTACATCTTTACCTTATATCAAATATCAGTGGTAAAATGCTTAAATTATTTATTTATTGACATTAAATTTACTGAGGTGTCATTAGTTAACAAGATTATATAGGTCAAGTGTACAATTCTATGATACATAATTTGTATATTGCATGTCATTGTGTTCCCACAGCCCAAACTGAAATCATCTTCTGTCACCATATATTAGACCTGAGCTTTGAGTTTCTCACATTTGGTATAATGTCAGTCGTAGAGGGGTTTTTTTGGTATATTTTTATCAAATTAAGAAAATCCCACTGTGTACAATCATCTGGCAAGACATACTTCAGTTGTTTCATGCTTCGGCCACCATGAATATTGCTACAATGAGCATGGGGGTGCATTTATCTTTGTGAATAAATGTTTCCAATGTTCTTTTTGGGTAGATATCAAGAAGGGAGGTTTCTATATGACATGATAACTCTATTCTTAATATTTTGAGGAATCTCTGTACTGTTTTCCATGGTGGCTATGCCAGTTTGCATTCCTACAGGGAGTGAACGAGGGTTTCTCTCTCATATGTATGCTATGGAATACTACTCAGCCATAGAAAAGATTAAATACTACCATTTCCAACAAAATGGATGGATCTTGAGAATATCACACATAAGATGTACATAAGCATACATAAATAAACATAAACATTATTATTTTGAATGAATTGTTATCTGTTAGGTCAATTAAGAAATTTTAAGTATAACATTTTTATTTTACCTTCATTCATTCTTAGTTCAATAATCTTTCTAATGTTTTTGTGGATCTGAGTCTCTGGCCTACACCATTTATCTTCCCTCTAAAGAACTTCTTTAAACATTTCTTGCAAAGCAGGTATACTGGGGACACATTTTCTTAATTTTATTGTCTATGAAAGTCTTTTCTTTCACTTTTTTTAAAAAGATTTTACTTATTTATGTTTAGAGAAAGGAGAAAGAAGGAGAGAGAAACGACATGTGAGAGCAATATTGATTGGTCACTTCTTGTGTGCCCCCTATTGGAGACCTGGCCAGGAACCCAGGCACGTGCCCTGACTGGTTATTAAATTGGCGAGCTTACGGTTCACAAGCTGACACTCAATCCACTGAGCCACACCAGCCAGGGCTTTTCTTTCACTTTTAAAGGGTAATTTTGCAGATTATAGAATTTTGTGTCCATTGCCTAGCACCCCTTCTTCTTTTTATATATTTTACTCTACCAGTGTTGCTCGCTTGGTTTCTGAGAATTATCATGTAATGTGTATCTTTATTTCTCTCTCTATAGGTATTTCTTCCCTCTGGCTTCTTTCCAGATAATTTAACTTTTATTTTGTATGATTTCAAAATGATATGCCTAGTCACAGTATTTTTAACATTTATCCAGCTTGGTTTGTCTAAGCTTCCTGGTTCTGTAGCTTGGTGTCTGACAGTAATTTTGGGAAATTCTCAATTATAATTGTTTCAGATACTTCTGCACTTTTTTTCTCCTCCTTCTGGTAATGACGTTATGCCCATATTTCAACTTTTGTAGTTGTTCCACAGTCCTTTGATATTCTTTCTGTTTTCTTATTCTTCAGTCTTTGTTCTCTCTGCTTCTTAGTTTTCAAGGATTCTACTGATATAACCTCTAGCTCAGAGATTCTTTTCTCATTCATGTCCAGTCTATTAATAAGTCTATCAAAGACATTTATATTTCTGTTAAAGCCTTTTTCAATTGTAGATTTTCCCCCCTTAAGATTTCCTTCTCTTTGTTTTCATTGCCCACCTATTCTTCCATGTTGTCTATTTTATTCGTTAAAACAGTTAGCATACTGTCCATTGTTGTTTTAAATTCCTGGTCTGATAATTCCAGCATCCCTGCCATCTTCGACTGTGTTTTTTTTTTTTTTTGTTTGTTTTGTTTTGTTTTTTTTCTTTTGAGATGCCTTGATAGCTATACATGATGTGCTGGGTAAAGAAGAATTATTATGAACAGGCCTTTAGTAATGTGTTGGTGAGGTGTGGGGATGGAGTGAGTTCTATTATCCTACCATTAGGTTTCATTCTTTTAGTAAACCTATATCTCTGAATTTTGAATTTTAGAAGTTAAGATTTATAAAACAATTTAACTTGAAGGAAGGCCTTGTTAAGATGAAAACAAAAATCCTCTGGCATATTTAAAAATGACTGCTTTCTATCTCTTCCTGACAGAGATAAAGAGATTTTTCTCTGACGCTTACTATGAGAACACTGCAGGTAAAATTCACGAACGTGTGGGGGGCCGTCCTAGGGCTGGACACCCGTGGAGGGTTTGAGTGTCCAACCTGTCTGTCTACATTGAGCCTCCAGCAATCCAGTTACAGTTTCAATCCCCTACCCCAGTACTGACTCCCAGAGAAGTTCTCTGCCTGGGCTTCTGCTCCCATAAGCTATGCTTATCTGTATCTGCCTCTATAATTTCTGGGCAGTAGTTTGACCAGTGATTTAAATTCTCTGATGAATTTCAAACAGTTGATGCTTTTCAGTTTATCAGTTTCTTATTGTGAAGATTTGAAGGACTACTACCAACCTCCTTGCATGCTGGACTGGAAACCAAAAGTCACTTCCTTCATTTTTATTGACAGTTTTAAACATTCCATTGTATGGATATCAGATCCCAGAAGATTTCAAAGTCCTAATGATTAGTTATTTTTATTACATAAGACCTCAGCTTGCTTTAGAAAAATATTTAAGCATCATTGTTTTTTGATTGACACATTAGAATGAAATATATAGACATACTGACCTCATAAATTTTTCATGTTCCTTTAGATTAATTGACCAATCCTGGATCAGATTGTAGAAAGAAAAAAACACTACCTAGTCTTGGGGGACTCTGCATAGCACCAAAGCTAATTGGGAATGATATTTTCCGATATAGCGAAAGGATGGAAAAATTGTTTAGTCTAAATTAAAAATAAAATGTAACTGACCAGTATCCACTCACTCCGCCCCCCCCTCCCCTTATTCTGTGTCATATGGTTTTGGCTATAGGTTTATATTTTGGTCAGTAGGACATAATAGTAACTAATGTATGTTATTTCCAGGCTTGCTCACAAAATTCCCTGGTCAATAATGCTTGTTCTCTTTTTACTGCCTGAAGCATGTTTGGGGGCTGCTGGCTTAAGTTTATAGTGACACAAGTGTATAAGAATGATGGGTCCCAGAGATGTATTGCTTGAAAAAGAGCCACCGAGGAGAGTCAAGCAATGTGAATTGAATTAAGACATAAACACGAACTTAACCTGAACATGATAGGCCAAAAACAGATTTTTAATTTATTTACCGTGGAAGAATAGTCTAATACTCAAATCATGACAATGCATGAAGCGATCAGAGATTTAAATGAATGGTAGGACTAACAAAATATCACAAGCAGGAAAACAAACAAACAAACCTTGAGTTCTCAACTGTTTTGGTAGGGAAACTTCACTGCATCATCCATAATGGAAATGATGTATTCAACCAACTTGACGTCCTTTTAGATAACAGCACCAACCTGACAGCACATGATTTCATTGCTGATAGAATTTTGGACATTGGAAGGGGCAGTAGTAGGAGTGGAAGACAAACCTCACATAGATTCCATGACCTCTGTTCATATGCCCGCTAAGTGCTAAGGTGGCTGGGATAAAAGCTAACCGATATCCACAGAGTAGGCAATGTTGTTTATATAATCTACCTCCTCTCAGTAAGAGCTCTCAGGAGATATTCACTTGTGGAGTTAATATTATCCTAATTTGGGCTGCATGCCTTTAGATGGGCCCAAATGTATGCCTAGGTGAATCATTTTACACTTGTTTTGTATTAAGTTGCTCAAGAAACACAGTCCCTTAGTGCGTTGTAATCACATACTTAGTCTCCACCACTGGCAAGTCAGCAGCTATTTCGTAAAAGAAATTTGTTTACTTGCTGAAGAGAGATTAGCTCTGCTTCAAAACCACAGACCTTCCGTTATGATTGTAATACACTTGTTGGGGTTTGCCGCAGATCAATAAATACCCCGATCTCTCACAGACATTCTGCACATTTCCTGTTCCGTCTGTTTCTGTCAGCCCTTTCCAGCTCCTGAAATCTGTGTGTTGTGCCCTATGGGATTCACTGTTCATTAACAGTAAAACCCTATAGATTCTCAATCAGTTCTTCCAACACTTCTCTTCCTTCCTTCCTCCAGTGACCACCTGGCTCTCCCTGAGGAGACAGCGCTTGCCCTGCTGTGGTCTAAAGTCATTGTCTCCCACTCACTTGGGCTGGGATGGAAGTATGAGAGAATAAAAGAGAGGAGGGTAAATATCATTTTTCCTCCTCTTGCTAATTTTAGAAACTTCCCTTCTTTGCTCTGTTATAACATCCAAAATGGATTTCTGTCCATCCTTATTGTTATAATTACACCCCCAGAACACCCCCCTCACTCTTTACAGTACTACCTCAGGCTCAGTCATTCTTGTCCAGTACATTTCTGCTCAATTCTCATTCATTTTGTCCTCTGCTCTTCATTAAACACTAATTTTATCTCAACTCTGCCTCCAATCTCTCCACATCACTCACCTAATGCTTCGACATTGATAATCTTTGGATGTACCAACACATATGATAATTGTATCTTATCACATTTTTACTATTTCCAAAATATGTGGTTTTCTAACTTCTCTTATTAGCTATGTTAAATATTGAGGATAATATTTAATCATTCCTTTGATATATCCCAGGCCACTGAACATGTTTCTTGCTTATTCTTAGTCTCAGCAAAATTATGGCTTTATTGAATCTACTTTGCCTATTTTATAATTGTGTTTGTGCAACTTAACTTGGGTGGAGAAAAATATCCAAGCACAGGGAGGGACTTTTTTTTTTTTAATCCATGGTTGCAAACTTCAAATTGATTCTTAAAGATGAAAGACAATCATTTTCAGTTTTTCTTAACATTAAAGTTATCTTCTCAATCGCCCATTTCCTATTCCCAAGGGAAAAAATAGACTTATACTATTATCTGAAACAACCTTCTATTAAAAACAAAATAAAACAAACAAACAAAAAACAGGCACCATATATGATTTTCAAAAGCTATAAATCAGTGTAGAAAAGAAGAGTGTTCCCTGACAGCCTGGACAAAAATGTGATTTCCCGAGATGACCGTCTTTAGAGAAGCTGTGGGCTCTGGCACAGGGAAGACTCGTGTGTTAAGGAAATGGATATGAGAGTTGGGGAGACTGGGATAGATAGAACTTGGAGGACAAAATATTGTGCAGAGAGAGAACTCCAGAGGTCCCCAGAGTATTCCCCTCGAGTATTTAAAAGAGCACCAATTAGGAGATAAATGTAAGGACACACTAAAGGTATGGCAAAGAGTCATCTGAAAGTATCAAAGGGTATATTGCCCCACACTTACACAGAAATCATGTTTTTGCTAGTGGCCAGATCGGAAAACTTCAAAATCCACATGTCATGGGATAGAGCACAAAGACGAGTTTTGGTTCAATATTGGAACATAATTATCCCTAAAGACGACTCTGGTCTCATCCAAAAAACCTTCAGGTAAGACCCAACATGATTAAAAATGTTTACAAGTAATTTCCCTGCATCATAGAACAAGGCTCAAGAAGGTAAAACCACATGCTTGGTATTCCATAAAAAAATTACCTGGCAGACGTGCAAAGAAACCAAAAAAAGGTCTAATATGGGAAGAAAAATAAATCACTCAAAATTGACTAAGAAGTACACAGATATTAGGAATAAAAGACATAAGTATATCAAAACAGTTATTTTTATTTCAAGTACATATGTCGAAAGAGTTAAATGAATATCGAAGACATAAGGAGGACTCAGATCAAATTTGTATAGATGAAGTAAATACTGTCTGAGATGAAAAATGCACTCAATGCTATTAGAGGCAGATTATCTAGTCTAACTGTAATTGCAGATGAGAAGATTAATAAATTTGAAGACATACCCATTGAACCTACCTAAAATGAAACATGCAAAGAAAAATACAACAAATAGAAAGTGCAATGTTGAACCTGGGGAGAACTTCAAGTGGCTGAATACACCAACCATATGTGCGACTGGAGTCCCTGATGTACATAAGAGGAGGTAACAGCATATTTAAAAACAGAACAACTTGAAAATTTCCACATTCATTAAAAAGTTCAACAGGTTTAAAACTATATATGAAAGAACATGATAATTAAATTAAAACCACTTGATAAAGAGAAAATTATAAATTCATTAGTCAGAGGGGAAAACTTATTTCATGTAAAAGAATAAGCATAAGGATGATATCATATCTCTAATCAGAAACCATACAAGCCAGAAGATAGTTTTGCAACATTTTAGTGTACTGAAAAAACAAATTGGTGAAGTTGCTATGGAAAACACTGTGGAGGTTCATCAAAAATTAAAAATAGAACTACCATATGACCCAGCTACCCCATTTCTAGGTGTTTATATAAATAAGTCTAAAACACTAATTCAAAAAGATGTATTGACACCCCTACGTTTGTTGCACAATATACAAAATATGGAAGCAACCCAAGTGTACATGGATAAATGAATAAATAAAATAGTCATGGTATGTATGTATATATGTGTGTGTATATATGTATATACACATTGAGCATATATAATATATATTATTCATAATATTCATGGTCTGGCAGAAGTAACGCCTGCTTGAGTGTGGTAGGTAGGGTAACAATATGGGTGTAATAATTCATAGTTTCAATTTGAAGATTTCACTTAAAATGACATATGTGTACTTGAGTGTGATATCATTATGGTACAGAATTACATGCTTATGATTTTGTAATAAAAAGGAGAATTATTTGTGCTAAATTGTGTATATATACATGTATACATGTATGCATGTGTGTGTGTATAATAAAAACTGAAAACACACACACATAGTAGAGGGTACAATGGTCAGTGAAATAAGTCAAATGACACAAATACCATATGATTTCATTTATATGTAGAATCTAAAAATTAAGATGTATTGACATTTTTATAATAAATTATATATACACAGAATAGAAAGGCTTAAGGTTATTGTTCTACTAACACAGGTGGCAAACACAAGGCCCATGAGCCCAATCCGGCCCTCCACCTTGTTTTATCCAGACAGGCACCTTGTTTCTACCTGGCGGCAGCGCCGAGATCTCTCTTAACTGTTAAGGAGTAGTTACATTTATACTGTTCTAAAATTACATTCGGCCCTTTGAAGGCAACCGTGAGACTGATGTGGCCCCCAGTGAAAATGAGTTTGACACCCCTGCTCTACACTATTGTCTAAAACCAAATATAGCTTTTGATAGGTAACTTTTTTCAAAGTTAATTCATATTTTCTACCAATCTAAATGCATTAGAATATTTAAAGGTGTAATCATGTAAAGTTTCTAAAATACATTTATTTGTTTTAACATTTTTTACTTTACTTGCTTAAACGTATACACAACACACACATATATACATATGTATTTGTTTACACAAAAGAAAACTATATATAAACATATATACAACTAAATGTAACTATGTATAGGTTTATATATATATATATATATATATATAACTTCTTTTGTATAAAAATCTAACAATTTCTTGCGTAAAATAGAAAGATAACCTAAAAGAAACCAGATTTAACCTAAATCTTAAAACTCAGAAGTGCCATAATGTTTAGTGTAAAGTTTAAAATATCTTGAATGTTTTATAATTTTAAATCACTATCTGCTTATTTAGCAAATCAATATTAATAGCATAATATATTGCATTTATTTGAGTGGAAAGTTTATACCAAATGGTGCATTTCTTACACTGGTTTCACCCATGTAGTGGAGTCAAATTTTTCAGTTTTTATTTAGCCTGTATTTACTTTTTTATTTTTTGTACTTAGCAAATGACTGAGTACAACCACATTATTGTGAACAGACTCCACTAAATGTTAGACCTTTTCTAGTGTTAGAGGATTTAGAGTTTAATATGGTTGCCGGAGATCCCAGGGTCTCATGAGGAGCAGTGTTTGCCCTGATTTCTGAGTAACCTTCCTGGCCCCTCCTGAAGACCTCATAATTCTGTAGTCATTAACGAAACACTTTGAGGGGCCTATTTGTCTGTTAAATAAATATATTCCAGGAACTATCTTTGCCACGCTGACTTTTTTCCAAGAAGTTTACATTACAGTCCAGAAGACATAAGCAAACCAATCATTAGAGTCAGTGTAATTCAAGGAAACACAGGCCGCTGAGGGAGTTCAGAATTGAGAGTATCAGATGTGCTTGGGATTATGTTCACACAGTTGTAGAAATTTTTCCCATTGAGAATGGTGCTTGGGTAAATTTTTAGTATACAAATACAGATTATTCAGGTATAAAAGGAGAAAGGAAGGTATCTCAAGGAAAAGAAACAGCATGTGAGAATGTACTGAGCTGAGGAAGAGCATGTTAATTGTTGTTTTTCAGCCATTATTAGACATTAGTTGTTTAAAAACCACGAGGGAAATCGATGAGTTCCCAGAGAGTAAACTCAACACCTGAACAGAATAACACTACAGCAAATGGGAACGCAGAGATCAACGGGAAAATCACCTGGACACACGCTGCGTGCAATGCTGTACCATTTCCTTGGCCACCTGGCAGTTCTTCCGAACTGTAATGCCAGAACAAGGCAAGCATTTGCCAAACAGTATAAATTATGACATTCAAAAGCTAATGCACGTGCCTCTTAGAAGCAATAAAGAAATTCAGGTGAGTGGGTCAGCGTTACTACTTCACAGAATGAACTCCTGATGCAGCCTCATTTATTTATGCTTTTTCTTTTTTTTTGCTTTACCATTGAAGGCAAATTTTTAAATTTTAGATATCTATACACTATAAATTTAGTTAATTTCAAATTTTCTTTCCATCTACAAGTCATGTTATTTTTTTAAAGAGACTATTAATGGGTACATGCTCATCTCATATGCCAAATTTATATTTCAGATATCAGAATACACCATTCTTTGCAAGATTTGGGAAGAGGAACAGGAATTATCATTAAGTATTTTGTGCAAGTGATTTATATTAATATGTCACATAATTGCAAGGGATTTATAACAAATATGTCCCTGACTCTTTTCATCTCTGTATCTACAACCTTAGATTGTGGAGTGGCTACGTGCTTTGTTTTAACAAAACAATGCGAAAAGAAAAAAAAGAGCATAGACATTTATTGCATGCTAGTTCTAAACCTAGGACTCACAAGGCAGTCATGTGGTAACTTTCTCTCTCTTAAGATTACCCTGAGAACAAACTGAGGCAAACATGTTTGTGCTTGAGGGCAAGATAAGTATAACAGGGCCAACCCATCCTGCCCGAAACTAGTGGATACCAGCTAGACCACAGCTTACCTGTTAGGTTGTGGCAGAAGTGTGAACAAAAAGATGAACAATTACCAAAAACTGCCCCAAACTGAACTTGAGAGACAAGTATAGTTTTATGCTATTGAATTTAGGTGTGGTGTGTTTCACCGCATTATATAGAAAATTGATAGCAGATAAAATGCATTGTTATTAATTAATATAAATAGTATTGCTGCAATATGATTTTGTGCCATGGCTCCCTTTATCTTTGCTAAAATATACTTGCCTATTTTTCTACCAAGCTGCCTAAATTTACTTAATTGCAAAGTGGAGATTACAGTTAATTAAATTTGAGTACAAGAGCATTAAAATGCTGAAAAATAGAGTGATTTTAATTTGACTATTATAAATGTAAGAAACACTTTTATTTGCTTTCAAACTGAAAGGTAATATCCTTTCTTAATGTAAAGGAACTCTACATGAAAGTATGAATGTGCATATTGCGTAGGCAGGATGCACCCCCGATGGTAGCTGATTTGTATTTCAAGGCTGGTGATGTCACGTACATGTTAGGAAAGCATGGACAGGCCTATTACTCACACAATGGGGCCTCCTAGGGAGAGCTGGACAAGTCTCACAGACAGGTAAAAATGTCTCAAGAGCACAAGAAAAGGAAGTTAGTTGGGTATTTTTAAGGGTTATTAAGTGTGGGCCAGGCAATGGTTCCTATGCATAGTTTTCATTCCCACTAGTGTCAAAGGGAGGGACACCCAGGTTTTCTTAACAGCTTGCCCATCTGTGAGGCAGATGGGAAGAGGGAGGTGTGAGGTAGAAAGGGATTAGCAGTCCAATATCAAAAATGAATTGAGTCTTTATTAGAAATCACATTGGTGTTTTCCTGATGACTAAAACATGCTATCTATGTTGCATTTAACTAATTTTGAACTTTTGCAAGTAAACTGTTATGAGACTTCATTAAAGGAAGCAAGAGTTCAGTTGAATGCCTTTTCAAGAGCCTAGCATTGTGTATTGTGAGAACTGAAATGAGTGCCTAGTTCACTATTAACGAATAACGCTGGGACTCTAAAAGGATAAATAAGTAGTGTCTTAATGAGGGCTTGTAACAGGGTTCGTATCATAAGAATAGAAATATGTATGACCTCTTTTTCTATTTCAGATATCAATGAAGAAAATAATCTTAATAAAAATATTGTTATTGCTAACATTGGTTTACTAGAGAGAAGTTTAGAACTCAGCAGTGTGAGAAGAACAACCCTTAGGAGAAAGAACGTACTATGTAAGCTTCATAAGTTTGCTGTGTTTTTTTACAGTATTCGTGAACCTATGAGCAGCTCCAGGAGCAGAAAACTGAAGCGTAATTGCCCTGGGTTCTCACAGGATAGAGTGCACAGATGGCAGGGAAGCTGGACATCTAGATGCCAAACCCCAGAAGTGAGATTATCACAGACAGGTGAGACCAAAATTTTGTATACAAACTTTGCCCAAATTACCTGTGTAGACCTTCTACTGGGAATTACCTTCTACAGGGAAGACCTAGGGAGCCCAGCTAAAACAAGCTGCAGTTAGGATCTGAAAGAACTGAGGAGGGATACATCATCATGGGTGCAGTAGTGATTTCATGCTGAGTCCAGGAAAGTTAATTTTCTACAAGAACAAAAACCCCCAAATTTTTACAAGAATATAAAAATTCCAAGTTTGTACAAAGTATTGTCTACAATGTCCAGCTTTTAGCTAAAAGTTACCAGGAAGCAAAGAAAAAAAAATATGACCCGCATAGGCTTGGAGAAACAGTTTCTAGAAAGGGATTCTGAAATACTGCTCTCCTGAATTTAGCTGAGACTTCAAATCAGCCATTATAAAATAATTAAAGGAAATCATATACACTTATTGTAAATATGTGAAAATAATGAAAGAAAAGTATGATTTCAATGAGGGAAAAGAAAAATGGAAACAAAAATTAATGGGAAGTCGTAAAGGTGAAAGTTATCATAAGTGAAAAATGTACAGTTACTAGATGGATGTGGATTAAAAATGACAAAAAATGAGTGAATTTGACCATAAATCAATAGAAATTAACTATTCAAGCAACAGAAATCAAATAATATTTTATGGAAATAAAAAATTGACTCTCAGAGACACATAAAATGGTTCAATATAGTCACTCCAATAGGGGTCCAAGACAGCTGCTCCAAAATGAAGAGGGAAGAGAAATGGGTAGACAAATATTTGACAAAATAGGGGCTAGAAATTTCACAAAGTTCGTGGAAAGCCTTAAATTTTAGATCCATAAATGTAAGTGAACCATGAATTATATAAATTATAAGAAAAAAAGTGGCTAGGCATTTCATAGTCGAAGTACTAAAAGCCCAAGTGGTAGAGGAAATTCTTCCCAGCAGCCAGAGACAAAGGATTCATCACAGGAAGAGTGGACAATGGAACGGTTGAAGAACATCTGACTGGGGACAATGGGGGGCACAAAAGGTTTAGGGGACATATGTAAAGGGCTTAAAATAATAAAAGTAAGTTGTCAGTGGTCAATGGTTGTAGGAATCATTTGAACCGACTTCATTACTACTCATCAACCCTGTTACTTCACGGCACAATAGGCCTTTTACTTTAAAATAACAAAACAAAACTGTTCTTTTTTTTCCTGGGAAAACATGTACATCCATCATTTGATAAATGTCCTTAATACCTGAGAAAAACTTCTAAAAATAAACATATCCACTTTTATTAGCACAGCTCTCCTATAGAAATCTAATTATTAAAAAATAATGTTTTTTGTTATATCAACATATCAACACTTTTTGATAGATCTGGAAAAAATACTTTGGGCACTATATTAAATCTTAATTGTAAAATTTTGTTTGAGAACATCATTTCTAGGCTTGGGTTGTGATTACTGTAGTGCTTAATAGGTTACATCTAGAAAAACTATGGAAAACTTAACACCTCATATCATATAAAAACCTTGCTTGAATGAATATAATTTTTTATTATCTCATTGACCTATTTTCTATGTATTAAATCAAGTCTTAAAGAGTGAATTAATCAGCATTTTGTCTGCCATGGCTCTAGTTCTTAGCCTGAGCTGAACTAATCTAATCGTTCAGGGTATTTTGCTCCTTCAAAAAAATGTTATAACATACATTTTGAGTGACATTTTCTATCAAAATGTTATCTCCTTTAGGCAACAGTGTGCACTTACTCTTTAAAAATGACAGCTGACAAGGACTATGTTCATATTGACTTCAGCTCCCCCCTTTTTTTCTTATGGAATGATTGAATTCTAAAGAATCAAATAAAATAATAATCAGTTTTTGACATAAGATGAAACAATATGACCTTAAAATTTTAAGAACATTAAATAGATTAAAGAGAAATGATCTTATTTAAAGTCACAGACAAGGAATGCAATGAATTGCTGTTATATTTGGAAATTTTATTTGTTAGTATAAATTAGATAACATTACAGTTAGAAAAGTTAGGTAATTTAATGTACTTTGGAAATAATAAAACCAGGACTAAATACAGTTTTGACTTATTTTCATGGTCTCCTAATTGCTACACACATTCTAGACATATGTGTGTGTATAAAACTGAAGTATAAATTAAAAAAGAAAAGTCATATTTGTGGTAGCAGCCTGATAAATGTCAATATATGATAATCAATTAAGTAATTAAACCACATATGATTGTAGGTAGAAAATGATAAATGTTAACTTTTTTGGTGAAGGTACATATTCCTCTGTTTGCTGGTGGAAATTTAAGAAGAAGCTATGATTTACCTAAACCTCTCTAGTAATAACAATCTCTGATGTCTTAACACCACAAATTATCTCAATTTTATAATTGAAAGGGTCAAGTCCCAAAGTAGTCGATGTTCTAGGGTAAGATTTATCTGTCTTTCCCTCATGTTGATTGTCATCTCTTTTTTTCCCCGATTCTGTCCCACTGGCTGGCTCTAAGTGTGCAAGACAAAAGTGAGGGGTGTGTCAGGTAGGCAGAGGTACTGAAGTGATACTCTTCTGGTCTGACTTTGTGTCTTCAGGCTTACTGAGTCTCTAGATGGTGAAAATCCATGAGATTTTAGAGGTGCTTATGAGTTGCCAATTTTAAGCCTTTTATTATAATTCATGTAAATGACCAATTTACTTTTGCTTCAGCTAATCTTTCAGAATCCCGCCTAGGCCTTGTTCATCTTTTTCTACCTCATGTTGACATTTGTTACAGGAATCTCCTTGCCTTCTGGCAGTCACTTTCTCGGGCACTATACTTAACATCTCTAGGACATCTTTTTCCTCCCTGGCTCCTTCCTGCTCAGGGAAAATTTGTGAATATCCCTCACCCTGATTATTCTGGAGAACATCCTCCTCTCATGGAGCAACCACTTATATTCTGCCATGTTTGCAAATGGTGGGGAGAAGTCAGGCAACAGCCTGTCTATTCTCTCAGTTCAGAGATATTCCCATCTCCCTGAGTGACCCCCTGAAGAAAATCGTACTAAGCTTGAGGAAGGAGGTAGAACTTGTCCCTCTTTTCCCGCTTGGGGCCATGTGAAGGGAAGAGAAGGCAGGAGCATGGGCTCCTCAGAGCCCTCCAAGTCTCTTTGAAGACGGGTTATATGTACCCTGTTCTCCTTTCTCTCTGCTCTGATTTCTTTTTTAATTTGTGACATGGCTAAGGGATTCAAGAGGCATGGAACCAATTTCTGGAAATGTCTTATGTCAAATATGACTGTACGAATCTGTATCTGGAACTTCATACACATTTCATATTTATGTCCTGATTGAAATTAAAATTTTAACATCTAGCAATACTATAATTCTGAAGTGATTATCTTTCAGTGCATTGTCTTACAATTTCAATTTTATTTGTCCAGATTACTAAAAGTGGAATTTGTAGGCTAATAACTTTAAAGACTTTAAATATTTATTTTTTAAAGAGTTTATGTATTCATTTTTAGAGAGAGGAGAAGAGAGAGAGAGAAATATCAATGTGTGGTTGCCTCTCATGTACCTTGTACTGGGGACCTGGCCCACAGCCCGAGCATGTATCCTAACTGGGAATTGAATCAGCAACCCTTCGGTTCGCAGGCTGTACTCAGTCCACTGAGCTACACCAGCCAGGGCTAAATATTTCAATAAATATTGTAGAAATATTTTCTACAAACTTTCATTGCTACCACCTTTGTATGATAGTACTCATAAATAAAATGCTATATTTTATTACAATTAAATTTCTTTATTCACTGTTAATATAATATTTGCAGGATAATTTTTAACAATCACACACATGCATATATGTATATGCACATATGTGGAAATGTACATGCATATGTATATATATGACTTCAAGTAAGTATTTTTATTTAAATCATCGGTTTATGTTTTATTAGAACTTTGTCCTGAAAAATTCCACACTTAATATTGCCACAGCTTTCTTTACCTAGTTGGGTCAAACTGAACTTTCACCACAGGACTTAATGGGATTTAAGCAGTGAAGAAGCAGAAAATTTTAAATATATTACAGATCCTGAAAGTGCCATTCAGTAGTTCAAGAATTCTCTCAAATTTTATGACAAGTTGACATTTTAACAGAACATTTTTCAAAGGTATTTTCATTTAATCCTTACTCTAAACTCTGGAAGGGGAATACTTATTCATATTTTATAAAATGTAAACAAGTTCAGAAAATGATGCCGACTTTATTTGAAGGCAGACTCTTTTCCAGCTCAATCATCCATATTTATTGCTAATGTTTTCATGAGATACTCCATAGCAATGCTTAGGAATATCTCCCTCTCCTGTGAGGTTCCATTCTGTAAAGTTAAAACTTTCTATTTAACCTCCTTAGAGTAGATTCACTGAAGTTCCAGAATAAGTATATGGTCTGTCTCTCTTGAGAGCAAAAGATAGGAGAGTTTCCTAATTTCAGAGTTTCTCTCCCATAATGCAGCACACTGCATGTGCCATCATGGACTCACCTCTTGGCATTTGGGGCTCCTGGGACAGGCTTGCACTGACTGCTGTCTTTGCTGGAAGTAACAAAGTCTCTTTATCTATTACCCACATTCTGGTGTTTTTTACCATTAAAACACACACATTTGTATATGCATGTGTATGTGTACCTGTGTGTGTATGTAATTATTATTAATTGGATAACTGTAACATGGAACTTATTTCACATTTAAAGAACAAAGCTGCTTCTTTGTACAGGCTATGAGCAGAATAAGTACAGCTGAGGACAAAGCTTAAAGATCGGTCAATATACATTACCTGACTGGACCGTTGCGATGTAAAACTAAAACCAAATAAAGCAAGCAAACAAACAAGCCAAAAAAAAACCCCAAAAAACAGAAAGATTAAAAAGAGATACGATTGTGTCTTTGCTAAAAATATATGTGACTACATTGAAAATACCAAATATTATATGTAGAAAACTACTAGAACTAATAATTCAGTTCAGCATATAGGCAGGAGACAAGGTCCATATACCAAAACTCTTGCATTTCTACACTAGATAGAAAGTAGAATTTGAACTTGAATTATACATGTGACTTTATAGTAGTACCAAGTACCCTGAAATACTTAAGTATAAATCTAACCTAATACATATATACAAGATACATATACAGAATATTATAAAATACTGATGAAATAAGTGAAAAAAGAAATGCAGTAATAGGAAAGTATATGATCATAAAATAGAAGATTCACAATTGATAAGCTACTGGCTTTCTCCAAATTAATATATAAATTTAATATGATCCCAATCAAAATCCCACCCAGCAGAGTGTTTTATAGAAGTCAATACATTGAACTTAAAATTTACGTGGAAAATTTTTTTAAAATAAACTGCTCAAAATTACTTTGGGAAAATATATTTGGAATCCACTGACTTTATAACAGTTAATATTAAGGTAAAATAATCAAGGTAGTGTGGGATTGGCTAAATTATAACAACAAACATAAATGAAACAGAATGAAGGAACTCAGAAATTTACCCACGTAGAGTTGGCCAATTTATTTTTGTGAAAGTTGAAAAGAAATTTTAATGGAAAAGAAAGGTTTTTTGAATTAGTGGTGCTAAAAAACTGGGTGTTTGTACGTTAAAAATGCTCCTTAATCCATCATTTCTACTGGATATATCAATTAATTATTTTATCTATTTGTATGTGTGCATTTTTTCTCTATGTATTCAATAACTTTATTAATTGTAAAATAATATTTTGTATCAGATAAGCTTCTGCATTTTGGAGTTAGACTAAACAAGTTTCAATACAGATACACACATATATTATATAGAAAATACATGAAATTTTCCTTGATAAGTCAGTTATTGATTCAAGTATTGCAGTATAGATTATAGAACAATGTGGTGTTTATTTTTTCCTCTATTAATTATGCTGTGATTATTGTTTCTTTGCTAGAAAATATTATTTTCTTCCTCCCCCATTTTTTTTAAGCCGGGCCATTAGTTGTTATTTCATGATATGTCTTAATAAAACCCCTTTTCTTTTGCAAGGCAATTCCTCATCTAGGTAACTACACTTACAATTTAAACCATAAAAATATGAATATAAACAACCTGATATGTTCTCCTCCAAAATATATAAATTTTGATGTATTGATTTATGGTTCAGTTTCTCTTTGTCTCCCAGAAGCTTTTGAAAAGTTACATATGCTATTTTAATTTATTGCAAAATGTGTAGTGGTAAAAGGCATATTTTATAAACATTATAACATTATCTTGGTTCAGATGGATCCATATAGTTTCATATATTTACTTATGAATGTTATTAATATGATACAGGTGTTACAGGCAAGAGATAGAAAATAAATTATTTGTAAACGAGTAGTCTAAATTATTAAGTAGTTTATATTATATTACTCATGTTCTAAGGGAAATGTCCCTTATGCACTTTTAAAAATCCTACAGTGACATTTCTTCCTTTGGATGGTAGGTACCTTTGAATCTATCTAGAGTGAGACAGGCTTCTTTTATCATACTGGTATCTAAAATCTCAGAGGGGAATTATATGTGTATGGATTGCTGTAAAATAATGCAATATTTCAAAGGAGAGTAGGAAAAGGAAGAGAAGAAGGATAGATAATAATTGACAGCCAAAGTGTGGGCTTTCAGTTTGCATTTTTTCATGATGTCTCTATAATTATAGAAATGATATTTCAAATTCCAAAATGTACAGTTAAAATGGGAGTGATTTCTATAGTAATTCTAATTACGTGGAAAGCAAACTGTACATCAATATTCCAGTCAATGTTTAATCTTTGCATTCTATTTAGTGGTGGCTATAGAAAAATAAAATTTTCCATGATAATTTTTTTAAGATAATATGAAAACAAAATGTTATATGTTTGTAAACTGGATTCTGTGGTATCACAACAGGCTATATTATGAAATAGAATACTTTTTAGAGCAATCTGAATTGTATGATTGGTAGACTGTTTATTGGTTCTCATCTTCAAATGGCTGGAAAGAACATTATAGATATTCTTTGAATAAGGATGACACTCACATTATACTCTATAACATTCAGGTCACAATGGACACTGTGTTGAGTACTAGGCATGTCTCTCTGATAACAATAGAGACATCAATTAGCCTGGGACAGTCCTGCTTTACATACATTTAATATAATAATTATTAATAATGGTCCTTTTAATTCTCAAAAGGGTTCTACTGTGGATGGTGAGTTATAGGGTCACCCTAGATTCATACATAGTGGAATGTGTTTAAAAGAATGCACTTTTCCTTGTAAAGGACTAGATATAACTAACTGGAAAATTCTAGCCATTAAGAGACTCACTACACTTTTATTTGAGTATTTGAGAAATACTAATGAATCATTTTGTTACAACCACAGCTGGCCACAATGGAAAATCTTTATTTAGCAGATTTGAGGGTTTTTTTTTGGCCTATTGTAATCTACATGGTTTCCATGATTACTAAGACTTAAATGACTTCTAATGACACTTCATGATTTTTTCTAAAAAAGTAGTTGAGTTGTCAATGAAAGATATTTTTGCCTATTTTATGTTTAGGCCACTAAATAGGATGTGGGAGAAAGAGATGAATCACAGGACTGCCACCGATATGGGGCTTGCTATGTAAATAAATAAAAAATGGAACTATGGAGTCAATTTCGGTTAGATTAATGTATGTACAAAATCATGGGGGAAAATGCAGCAAACTGTTAAGGAGCAGTGAAGAGTTCGGCTAGCCCAGATAGATCTAGAAATGAGAAACAGGAGATATAGTAAAAGCGATTCAATGTTTTTTTAACAAATGAAGAATAATGTGAGAAGTGGAGGAAAAAAGTGAACAAGTCATTGAATAATGTCCCCTGACTCCTTCCAAGGCAACTGAAGACTTTGCTGATTCCTTGGATCTGAGAAAAAAGCTCAAACATTAACAAAGTCAGAAAGAATGGGAAAGAGAAAGAGAAGGGAGGGCAGTACTCTGAGAATATATAACATACTGACCAGATGTCTTATTCCACTTCTGTCACACTCAGGGCGCAGACAGAAGCAGCTTCATTATAAAGTGCTGATGGAGGTTAAATGCTGGACTCTGCAAGATCTTAATGGTAGGTGAGAGTCCAGTTACCTCACAAGAGACTTCTGCAGGAAAATTTATCTTCTCACAACGGATTTTGAAAAAAGTGTTCTCTTTATACGCATGTCTTTTATATGAACTAAAGATAATTAGAAGCTTTCCTTACAAATGAAATTCTCAACCGTATCTATAAGACTATGATATTTTCTGGGCTAATTCCTGAGGAAATGCCTTCCCTCTCTCTTCATTTTTTTTCCTTATTGTGGTTAACTATAGGTTGTGTGTACTGTTTCTATGTATGTGATGCTCACATGTAAGTATCAATGTATGCTGGGAAAATTATTCTTGTAAAACAACCTCAACGTAGAAGCAACCACTCTGTACCCGCACGTGTTTATAAAGTGTCCCTTGGTTTGTTGTCACAGTCAGTTGTTGCCTGAGACCCCCCCTCTTCTCCTTGCACTCTTCCTGAAGATAACACTTGGAAACGACCATTTGGCTCTTCAGTGCCACTGGCCAGGTTGATTTGTTTGAAACGTTGTTTCCCAGCAGGTCCCAACTGGTTATGTTCTTTGAAGTTGTGCTTCAGTGAATCCACAAAATGCTACTTATGCCCTCTCTACCTTCCCAACAATAGCTATAGGAGAGAAGCATTTTTATTCTTGGTGGTATGACAAGATTCAATATTGTAGAAAGCCTCTCATAGAGGAAACTTTTAAAAATTCAAAACCATACTGTAGCATCAAAATTGTATTCTCGAATTTAATTTGTCAGTAGAGATATATCGTCAGAATTCTATTTATGTTAGAGTTAATCCTCAAGTAGATATTTTTAAAATAACATTTTTAATAAAAACAGTACATTTAGATAATAAAAGTTGAACCAAAATGAAAAAAATGTCAGAATTATTGAAAAAATAATGCTTGAGTGCAACATTTCTCAATATTTCTGAGTTCATGATATGAGGGATTTTTTTTTTTTTTTTTTTTTTTTTTTGTCAGGGGCAATTTTCAACGGTTCACTTCTCAAGCTTGCTTTTTACTTATACACAGAATTAGAGGGTTAGTGAGTGGTGGGTGGCCCACACCTTCAGCTGGCTCAGATTTCAGATGTAGGTATCTAAACTGGGAGAAAAGACTCTAACTCATGACCCCGATATGAAGACATTTACCCCAAGGGCCAATGTGTCAGCCATTCGTACTTGGGTGCCTTGGCCTCCTGCAGAGCCAGCAGCTCTGGAGCCCTTATCAGAGTAGTACTCTGCATCAGGATGGAGTCCTAGGTCTTTTACATACCAGCCATAGTTTTAGGGGTAACTCAGGAAAAAAATGTCATAATCTCAAAAGTGTAATCACTTGTAAAACTTGTTAACCATCAGGGTTTCAAGAATAAATCGAGAAATCAGTTGTTAGTTCTGCGCCTGACTAAAAACGAAAACAAGAAACAATGAAAAACAAAAGCTTTGTGACTGCCCCAAACGCTGTGATCTCTTGGGCCTCAGAAATGGCTTTGAAACAAACTTCTATGAGAGTAGATGTATTAAACAGAGGATTGTAGAAAGGCTTACCTGAGTCTGTGAATGTCTTAAACCTAATTTCTTTGGGAGAGTAGGAGTATTTGTACATTTTTCTTAAAGAAAATTTCCATAGATTTCAAAAGATTCTTAAAGAATCTATTCCAAATGAAAATAAAATGCATTTATTCTCTCTCTTTTTTCTCTCTCTCTCCCTCTGTGTTCCTCTCCTTCTCACACACACACACACACTACTCACACCATTTTGAATAAATATATATGCAAATGTGTGTAAAATATGCATAGCTATATGCATATATATGTTTATAAGTGTCAGTAACTATAATCCATCTACAAAGCACCACTGAGTGCTTAGAACAGTGTTAAAACTTTACATTTTAAAAATAAATTGTTAAAATGATCCTGAGCTATAATTTTTTATGATTCAGTTTCATAGATATGGAAACTGAGACTAAAAGAGTTTAAATATTCAATGTCAAATGTTAGAAAATGCTAAATCTGTCTGTCTGCAAAAGCTATGTTTATTCTACTATGAAACAAATTATGTAAAGCCATGGTCTTGGCTAATACCATAAATATAAAATGATCAGCAAAGAAAAGCTCACTTGTAATATTTGTGTACCAAATAGTACAATTAAAATTACATAAATCTTTTATTAAATAATTTATATTTTCATATTTAACACATAAAATTATACAAAGAGCACAGCAACTTTATATTCTAGTTTATTTTTATTTTATAAACATTATTTTTTGATAGAGTATCATGAGTTAGGCACAGGGTCAAGCACTTTATATACATATATTTATGACTTTACTACAAACCTATAAATGGTCCTATTTCTTCTGTAAATGAATATATCAAGTCTTACAGAATTTAAGTAATATCTTTGATAATGCTCATGCTTTTCCATTTTGTTGAAAATAAAACTGAAGCACAAGATAAGTTGTAACTTGCCCAAGGACACGTCGTTACTAAGTAATACAGTTGGGACAGAAACCATGTTTATGTGACTGCACAGCATGGGACTGGCCTATTTGTATGTAAGGCATATAATGAATTAACTCGCAGGCTCTGGAACCAGACTATCAAGTTTGTATTCTGATTATTTCACTTGTTAGCTGAGTGCACTTAGCTCACTCAGGGTAAGATGATTAACATTTCTTCTTCAACTTCATCATCTTTTTTTAAAAAAAATATTTATTTTTAGAGAGAGAGTAAAGAAGGGGAAAAAAGAGGGAGAGAAACATTGATGTGCAAGAGAAAAGACTGGTTGCCTGTCTCATGCCCCAACTAGGGACCTGGCCTGCAATCCAGGCATGTGTCCTCACTGGGCATTGAACCAATGACCTTTCGGTTCGCAGGCCAGTGCTCAGTCCACTGAGCCACATCAGCCAGGGCCAATTTCATCACCTTTCAGATGGAAATATTGACAATACCTATCCCATAGGATTTTTGTAATAAACTCTACATATTAATTCATGTAAATTACTTAGAAAACGGTTTAGCATATAAATTGGTACTCAATGAATTATTATTTTAACTGTTTACTATAATCACCATTATGATTATTATATTGTTATTTTATTATTATTTTCTCTCATTTTTTGTTTCAGTTTGTGGTAAAACTAATAAGTTAAAGAATATCACCTGTAAGCAGCACATTGTCGTAAAGCATAACGTGGTGTCTTAATTTAGACTGCTATGACAAAATATCATAAACTGGGTGATTTATAAACAGATTTTTTCCCACATTTTTGGAGATTGGAGGTCTGAAATCATGGTACCCAAGTAGCTGGGTTCTGTTGATGGTTCATTTTCTGTTTGTAGACTTTCAACTACATGTACCTTGGATAATGGTGTCCAAAAGAAGGCTCAGTTTGAGCTGCTTTTTGATAAAAGTATATGCATATCCTTGGCTTTGGCAGAGGAGCAATCACTAGAGCTGAACCCATGGTGCAACATGGTTCCTTGGTCTTCTAGAAGCAATGAATATGTGAGACACCTGGTAAATGGGCCAAAAAGCAATCTTATACCTAGACATACAGGCTAGTGGCAAGTGTGGAAACCAGGCCCTCAGCCTTGCAGGGGGCTCAGATGTTGGCTGAGGGAGAGATGCCATGTGTCCAAAACTGTCTTAAGGCTGTAATGAAGAGGCCCTGCATACCAGAGGCCAAATGGAGACAAATTTGTCTAAATGGATCATGAAGTGGGAATGTTCAGCTACTTCAGCTGCTATCAGCAGGACTAGGAAATCAGGTGATTAAAAGTTACCCTGGAAGTCTAAGCCTCAGTGGATGCCAGTGAGGATGACTATGGGTCAGGCACCTTTTCCTAGTCTGTGGTGCCTGCAGCTAAGTCTGTTACAGGGAAAAGAAGGGAATTAACAGAATCTATGTACAACAAAGTTGAAACCTGAACTTACAGATAAATCATGAATTTGTCATAATGCCCCTTGTCATAATACACATTCTGTCTTCATCAAGCTCAAGAGATAAATGACATTTAGTTATAGAATATTTAAATAAATTTGATAGCTGTAAACCATGGCCTGTGGCTAAATAGTCTTCCTTTGTTTACTTATAGTACAGTATTCAACAATGTTTCCATCATACACATTCTAATTACTCAGTTCATGGAACTGGCCATCCCTGCAGGGAAACACACTCCACCTGATCATTGAATGTCCAAAGCTATTCAGTTCAACACTCTGAGGAAACAATATGGTCTCACAATATGATTTATTCTTCCTGAGCTCTGGACTCCCTGATGCTAGGTCACTACATCTTCAGGAAAGCATATTCCTTTTCCAAGCAAGACCTGTTCCTCAACCCTTATAGATTTTATGGGTTATTATAAGTGATAACAGTCCAAAACATATTACTATGTTGTTGGTAAGAGAGAGGAACAATGGACATTTATTGGGTTCTCTCTATTCTATGGGTTCTTATTATGATCTGTGCTTCTGTTTTGAATGGTAAGTACTCTTAACTTGTTTTAGAGATAAAGAAGCTAAACTGAGAACATGAGTCTTGCTCAATTATCTTGTAAAACTAATATTGAGCCTGGATTTCTATAAGCACGTCAGACTTTATTTGTACCACAGAGTATCCACATAGGTGGCTGACTGAGCTTGGCCCACATTCTTTGGGAGAAAATCTGTCCTTGCTTCCCTGGTCTGTCTTTGGAATAACACAGTGTAGTGAATCAGATCATCCGGCAGTAAGCTGAGGAATTGGTATTTTATTAATGTTTTAGATAATTCTTGAATAGTTAAATTTTTAACATTGTGTTTTCTTTATAATAGAATTTATGTCTAAAATGCAAAATGCATTAGAGAAATTAAAATTTACCAAGCATTTGTGATTTCCAGAAAGAATATCCTATTTGTTTTTGTTAACAATTGCCAAAATAGTATTCTATTATCACAGTATTTACTATCAAAAACTTAAACTTTAAGGTAAAAACAAAAAATCACCAGGAAATCTTGAAAGAGTCCACACCATATAATTTCAACATTTACTCCCACTTCACTTGGTGTTACCATACTTTTAGATGTATTGTATCATTACTATTTCATCATCTTTTAGAATTTCTGAAAACTAGTGTAGAATGATTAAAGGCAACTTTTATCTGAGAAAAAAGTCCACTTTTAGAAAATGTGATATATTCTCATAAGAAGTCATTAAATTAAAGTTTTTTCATTATCTCAGCTGTAGCAACTTGCCCCTGTACTTGATCAACAAATCCGTTATTTAAAATTTAAACTAATGATAATATTTTGATTTTTCTCAATAAAATATCCTTTGGGTTGAAAATTAGACTCTCATAACTCCCTCTTCAGCATCACTTGTTATTCGCCTCTGCTATTAGCAAATCTTGTATGTAATTATGTTTATAGCCACTTACTCCCAATGGGTTCTACTAAGCTATTTCTTACATTATGAATAATACTTACAGAGAAATAGAAGTGGATAATTAACATATATCCTAGATTAAGTTAATTTCCCTAAATTTGATTATTTTGTGAAAATACTTCTGCCTTTATTATTTTAAGTTGATGATTGTAACTATTTACATATATAATCAGGAAGTTTAGCTGTGTAAAAGAAATAAGTCATGTACAAAAGATACTGGTTATTTATTCATATTTTTTATCAAAATTATATGCAATACCTATAAATATTAAAATACCAGGAAAGATGAGATAAGTGCCATTACTTTGATTTGGAGAAAAGAGAGCCCCATGAAAAGTATGGTTTAGCCCCAGTTACAGACTAAGATGAAGATTTTTTTACTGGGAAAAATAAAACTCTGTGACTAATTCATGAAGGTAAATGGTTATAAGTGAGCAATTATGAGATATTTGTTATTTAAAACACAGTGTGAGAGAGAAAGAAGAGTAAGAGATGATATGGGAAATATAAGTTTGAGGTAGAATATAGGATAATGGTCTAAAGAATTTGCATGTTACTCTGCAGACTAAAGTTAGCACTAATTGAGCACCTATGAAATCTTCTGTTACGATAAACTCGTCCCATATATCAACTAATGTCCTTAAACTTCATAAGTCTTCTGCCTATTGATCTAAGACCTTTGCAACAAAGTGTTTCCTTTTCTCAGAGTAAAGTCAAAAGAATATTTTTGAGAAAAAATTATAAATTCTTTTCCTATTGTGAATAGGCTGGATATAGACTACTTGGGTAAAGATAAATTTCCATTTTTAAAAGACTGCATTGTGTTGTTAATGTGGTTTATTACCATGAAGAGTAACTCTAACCAGGCTAATGAAATCGGCCAAGTAGAGTTAATTGCCAAAGTAAAAATTAATAGTGTTAAATTAATGACTTACATGAAAATCTATTTTAAAAGGTCTTTGATATAAACAAAATAAATCATACTTTCATAACATCGATTACATCTCTAATTTAAATTGAGAAACATCCTTCTTCACAAAGTACATACATTATAGCTGCTTTTGTATATACTATTAATATTTCCAAATTAATTATTATTACAAAAAAAGACAGGTATTTGCTTTTGGGAAATTTTGATAAAAAAATAAAATTTTCTAAAGGGAAACTGGTAAAATACACCAATCGAGGAAGATTTTACCCCTCAAGTAACACATACCATAATATGAATTCATAATATCTATAGTACCTTAGAAGTCTTAACTTAATTAGGTTTATATCATATCCTTGATAGTAAAACAATGTTAAAAATACTCATGACATGAGTTAAAGAGTCAACTGTCTCTTCTTTTTAATGGCCAAATAGTATGCCATTGGGTAATTGTACCACAGCTTTATTATCCATTCATCTACTGAGGGAACTTGGACTGCTTCCAAATATGGCTATTGTAAATAATGCTGCAATTAATATAGGTGTGTATAAATTCATTTGAATTAGCATTTCAGTCTTCTCTAAATGCATTACCAGAGGTGGAATGGCTGGGACATAAGGCGATTCCATTTTTAATTTTTTGAGGTAACTCCATACTGCTTTCCACACCAACAGTACACAAGGGTTCCCTTTTCTCCACATCCTTGCAAACATTTGTTTGCTGATTTACTGAGGATAGCTGTTTTGACAAGTGTGAGATAAGCCAGTCGGAGGAAGACAAATAACATATGATTTCACTTATATGTAAAATCTAATGAACAAAATAAACTAACAAACAAAATAGAAACAGACTCATATATAGACACAGAGAACATACTGCTTTCAAGCAAGGAAAGGGATCGGGGTGCTGGGTGAGAAAGGTGGAGGAATTAACAACCACAACAACAACAAAGAACCTATAGGCAAATAACAGTGTGGTAACTATCTGAGGGAAAGGGCGGTAGAGGGGAAGTAGACCAGGGTAAAAGGAGGAAAGTGTTGATGGAAAGAGACTTGACTTGGGGTGGTGAGCACATAATACAATATACAGATGATGTATCATAAACTGTACACCTAAAACCAATATAAATTTATTAACCAATGTCACCCCGATAAATTCAATTAAACATTAATTAAAATAAAAGAGTTAACTGTCTCAGAAACCAAGCTCAAGTATATCAATACAAGTCTAAATTTAAATGAAATTTGTCAAACCAGCTTGCATCCTTGTCAGAAAAGTACACATTTCATGTCAAAAGGTATGGTTATAGTATATTTCACAGATCACCTAGATTAATAATAATAGTAAATACATACATATAATAAGAACATTCCCAAATTCTGAGGAAAACATGGATTATTGTGTAGCTATGGTAATGGTAACCACCATAACCATTTTAAATATGACTAATTAATAAAGTTCTGTATTTATGGTAACACATAGCCACTGAAAACATTTTTAAAGCAGAATTATCAATGAATAACAATAACTCACCTCAGCAAACACGTTTTTGCATGCTTACCAATCAATGAGGTCTCCTTGTTTCTAAAAGTCAAGCAATTAAATTGAACTCTCTTAGGCATGTTAACCACTGCACAGCAACCTCACTGTAAACAAATTGTGTCGACCCACTTGTCAGTAACATTCCACCAGCCCTGGGATCCCATGCTGTCAAAGTGTTCTGTAAAAAAGTCAACAGACTGCTCTCCTCAAACAGTCTTTACTTAGTAACCTTTCCTGAATTATTGTAAAAACACATTTATGTTTGTATACTTCATTTTAGATGTTAAATAAGAATTTCATTCTTTGAAAATTCTAGAAATTAAACCAAGATCATGTTGTAGATCATTGCTTTTTAGAATTTTAGGGGAGTCTTGAATCAATAGGCATGCCCACACTACTCTGTGTCCAAATTCCATTTGTCTTTATTTTCACTTCTGGAAAAGTCAGTCTCAACAGCATATAAGCTTTCTCTTATTCTAAAATTTTTAGACCAATATGTCTTTGTATAATGTAGCCTTGGCCTTGATATAAAGTAATTAGATCTTTTATCACTTATTCTTGACTATAGTGATAAGTAAGAATCTTAATCCTCCCCCTTTTTTTCCCTTCTGCATAACACTGCATATAAAGTTATCTACGTGGAATTTTAGAGTGGTAAATTACTAGTTGAGTGACCCTTGGGAAGCCTTTGAAGCTCTCTGCAGTTTAGTTTTTCTCAGATAATAATCCCTAATTCGAAACTGGGTTGTTACACTTAAGTGTGATAGCACGCAAGAAAACAAATAAAATGCTACTTAGTAACAACTGTTTATAGAATCTGAATGGTAGGCCCTTTTTACACAGCAACAAATTTTAGCAAAATAAATCTCTAAAATACTGCTATATCTTCTTCCTAATCTCTATCTACAATTTAAGTAGCTAAAGGAAAATGATATTTCTTTCGTCTTTAGGTTTTAGGTAACATGTTTGCACATAAAATTTGGATTTTTTTTATTCTCACTCTATTTTCTTTGTATTTTATTTACCTTTCTCTTTCTATGTTCATTCCTTGAGAGGCTACAGAGTATAGAGAATAAGAGCATTAGAAGTTATACAATGAAAAACGAAAGCTTACCTTTGAAGCAACAGCAATGTGCAGTGTAGAAAAGAAGGCTATTGTTTAAAACAGCAGAATGCAGGACAGGGAGTGAAAATTACGTTATTAAAGTCCTCAACAGGTTTTCCTCATGCTAGAAAAAAATGGTATTTATGTAAAAAAATAAGGAAATGAAGAATATATCGTGCTTTTTGAGGGCATTTTTTATTGCTGAATTCTATGTCAAATAAGGAGAATAAAAATAAGTTAATGTTATTTAAGTCAAACCCATTTGTATTTATCTTAAACTGTAACTTATGTAGTAACATTTTCTTAGAAGAGTTTTATTTTTTCCAATAAAGAAAAAGGAATAAGCTTATAAAAATATTTGTTCATTGTAGCGAATATGAAGAATTTATATTTATGTATGATAAATATATTTATATATATTTATAAATCTAGCAGTTCCCTTAAGCAACACATTTAAATATTATTAAAAAACATTTAAAAACTGCAATGCATTTGCTTTGTCACAAAATGAGAACTGGCATTATAATTTTCAAAAATTTATCTCAGGACTGGAAATACTCGACTCATGAAAATTTCAAGGATAAAGAATTATTACAGAATATAAACAGTTATTTTTTATTTAATATATTATCCTACATATTATATAGTAGCTATGCGAGTTGTATGTATGCTCATGTTATACTTTCAAGGCAAAATTTCACCAAGTCATTTTCCAAAGTAACAAGTAGATGGCATTGTGTTACTATTCTTAACACATATTCCTAATATTAAAATTTAAGAAAATTCTACAAAAAATCTTCATTTTAAAAATTATAAAATGAGTAAATAAATCTATTTTTTTCTAATAATCTAATTATTTGAGTCTTCCTGAATCTAAAGGTATTGCAATTTTAATGATTTTCCTGAAATAATTGTTTTGTTAACTGGCACTAATTAAAGAAAACTACTTAACATAGCAAGTAAAATCTTTAACATAAAATAAAATTCATTTTATGTATTCATTATGTATTCATTTCATGAATATTATTAGAACTCTAAAGAGTTCTAGTTTATGATAAATGTTAAACTATACCACAATGTACTCTCTAAGGCAAGCCTATGTAAACGAACAAAATCATTAACATAAGAAAGGAAATAGCATTACCCACCTCACAGTGAAGAGACCCTTTTAACTATAATCATATTATTTAAAAAGCATTCACAAGGGGAAAAGTCAATAAAAGATTCTAGAAATCCACATGCAGCTCTTACCCAGACATACAGAAAAAGAAACAGAAACCATTTATACCTCCCTAATAGGCACCGTTTTCAGGCGTACCATATGTGACCCCTGCCTTTCTAAGAAAAAGCCCAGAGTATTACCTAGGATCATCATAAGGGCAAATCTATCAGGATTTGGCATTTTGCTATCACTAAGTAGAAACCTAATATATATATATGAAGTTGTTTTTATTTACAGAGTTCCCTAAATCAAACCAATAAACCAGCATTATCCTCTGCCCCTTCCCCATGCCCTAAAAAGTTGGTGTGTGGTCCAACAGTAAAATCTTGACAGTGGGAGTCTCTAAACCATCATTAACCTTCACTGTAGTTCAAAATAATATACTATACTTGGCAGCCATTTTATTTTAGTTATGTAATATGTTTTATAATTTTGCCAGCGTAACATTATGATTGACCTTGGATAATCATTGTAACAATTTCATCTGAATTAAGATGCAAAGCAGCTTTTAAAATATATTCTAGTGACACTGATTCATAAGCCTTTTATCCTAATTTTTATTCCAGTCTGTTGCCATAGAATTCCGAGAGTAAAATTACTGTAGGTCTTTATTGTTTTGTTGTGTAATAATATGTGTATGATACCAGTAGGCTCATTATAGCCTTTATAGTACATTAGTGAAATGGGTAGATACTAATTGACCCAACTGTTTGTTGCTTAAGGGTTAATTTAAAATATCGAAACGGACTTTGCTGAGCCTAGTAAAATCATTTGGTTTTCTTCCTGAATTTCTGCTTAATAAGTAGAACAATTTTTGGGAAATTTAGTGAGTTGTACTCGTTCAGTCGTTTGGTATGACAGCCATCTCACAGAAAACAATGAAGATGGAAAACCAGACACGATTCTTTATTCTGCAATGGTGCAAACAAGGGGGTCATCTGATATTTTGTTTCATGAAGAATTTAATACCCACTTTTCCTGTATGAAAGGCCTATCAAGTTCTCAGTTTAAGCAGAGGCAAATGCAGAAGAGTATGTTGAAGATGCAGATGTGAAGGATGTACATTTTGCTATGATACAGACTTGTGATTTCTTCTCTTGAAATTCACTCTGCCAAAGGGATATGCTAAGGTTCTGGAATCTCTGCAAGAATTGAGTAGGAAATGAATAAAGGAAATTTATGGTGGAAAACAATGATTCAATTTTGTTACTTTAAATTATAACAAGGAGTTATGTTAGATATATTCAAGGATAACATTATTTTTAAACTGATGAGTAAACCAAAACACTTCTTAGGATTTCCTCTATTCATAAAACTGACAGACACAACACAAAAACTCATGGCTTGTAAAGTATATTGTATTTTTTTTTATATTCAAAACATAGCTTTCTTTTTGCCTGAACTTAGAAAAGAGCATTGACCAACAACAACCAAAGGTTAGCATGAAATGTATATTCTACTAAAGAAAATAATTAGACAACTTCAGAAATCATGGATACTTGTGAAGGAAAAATGTAATCTGACTGATTTCATTAGGGTGTTTCTTAACATAAAGGGACCAAGCATATATGCTTTGACATTTGAGCTAAGTTCTAAATAGATAATAGTCATCTTTTAAGAGTCATATATACCGACTTCTGACACAGCATCTTTTCCAATTTGCTATAGTTCTGTAGGCTCATTCACTTAAAAAAATGGCATACATTTATAGTATGTGTAGATTTATTCACTTATTAATTTTAATCCACATGATTATGATACAACAAAATAAAATATTATAAGGATAAAATAAAATGAATAATTTTTTAAATTACATAGATAGGAGAACTTTATCATTTCCTGGTATTTCAAGGCACAATGTGAAATGCATTGTTCATTGTTAACAACAGTGGTTATAAATCCATATCGAAGCTGGTTTCCATGGGGATTTCTAACTTGATGACTGACTTATCGGATGTAATTGCATCACTACTGTTTTGTGTGCCTGAAGTATGGCACTAGAGCTGTGCCTAGTGTGTGATGACTATTTCTTTTTTTCCCTTATGCTTGCCTTTTTGGAGACATACTTGATCTGCGGTTTTTTTGAAGGAATCTCACACATTTGCCTATTTTGTGAGAGTAAGTTGAGTTAAAACTGTTCGGTATACTTCTGAACCCACTTACTGTGGCATACTTAGCCCTCACTAAATTGCAAGTGAAGGAGCTGAAACAGGGAGGCACTGCTGTCAAGCACCCTCTCCCCTAGAATGTCCACCCTCCCTTTTTGGTACTTCGCACAACCCACATGCCATGTGGTATCTGAGACCAGGACCAAGTGAAAGAAAGCCACAGGGCCAACCTGTGTACTAAATACTACTAGTGAAGGAGTTAAGGTTCAGATGTAAAAGTAGAAACATAAATTCTATTCTACTATGTATCTCCCTCAATAGATCGTTTTCAATGCTCTTAGGGGAAAACGCTGGTGTTTGCGAATTTGGACTTGAGGAAGGAGCTCAGGCAGCTCAGAGATCAATGGGCATTTCACTTAGGGAGATGTTTTGCCCCAAATTAGTTATATTTACTATTGGGTCCCTTGTCACAACACAGCTGTAACATCCAGGCTATTGTACAAAAGGTCAGACACCCTCTTAATCAACACATATATATATAGATAATAATGAGAGATTAATAACTAAAGTGTCTGCTAGGTTGAGATAGTATTAATTCTGGTAAATATCAGTTACACTTTAGGATTTGTGTACTTAACTTAGTGGTTGATTAGTATGCTATATTAAGAAACTATTTCCCAGTAGTAGACTTTCTCAAATGCAAAGATGAAAATATAGAAGGTATTTCGTATTAGGTATGTTAGCCAGGGTTCCCCGGAGAAGCAGAACCAATAAGATGTAAACACACAGACATATACGTGGGAGATATGTGTATATATGGAAAGAAATTTATTTGAAGAAATTGCTTCATGCAAACATGGAGTCTGACAGTTTCTAGATGTTCAGGGTGCATCAGCAAGCTGATGGTGTAGTTCCAGTCCACACCTGAAGGCCTGGAAAACAGCCGTGGCGTGGTTTCAGTATGAAGACTGGCAGGCTCAAGACCCTGGAAAAGCAGATATTTCCATGTGAAGGCAGCCAGGCAAGAAGAACTCTCTGGCACTTGAGAGAATATCAGCCTTTTTATTCTCTTCAGGCTCTCAACTGACTAGGCGAGGCCCACCCACATTATGGGGAGCTATCTGTTTGTCTTAGATTATCGATTTAAATGCTAATCTCATCGAAGAACCTCCTCACAGAAATCCTTAGAATAACATTTGGCCAATATCTTTGCATTCTGTAGCCTGGTCACATTGACACATAAACTAATCATCACATTACCCTTGCAGTACACAGGACTAATTTTAAAATCCCATTCACATTTAAAGATCACAGCATTTTCATTTCTGCTAAATATTTCCTTAAGAGAAAGATCTTTCTTTGAGTTGTCATTATTACAAAAATGATACTTCATTAAATCTATATAGATGCTACATCTTTCGTCTGTAATACCCCTTCTTAATATTGGCAACAGCGAGGGAAAAAGAGAGGGGGGGCCCTTGAGTATTGTTTTTCTATGATATAAATATTACCTTAACATCGAGGAATTGTTCAGGATATTGAAAGACCAATAATGAAGAATCGGGCTTTAATCATCAGCTATTAACTTCTGAGTAAATACACTTTACTCTATAATTGTTCTTTCTTTTTTCATTCCCCAAAATGCTCCAGGGATAAAATTTTTCTAATTTAGCACTAAATCTTATAATATCCTTTAATTTTGTTTTCATTTTGCTTTATGGGAGCAGGGATGGACTGCAGGCTGCCAAATCCCTGTCAGAAAAGTGTTTCCTGGCTGTGAGAAAATTACACCTCACAACATATATGTTCTAACAGTCTACAGATCACAGTGCGGACTACATTCTCATATTAATAAAATAGAAATGAGACCAAAATAAGTAAAATAGAGAAATATGGAATACAAATAACAAAATACATTCATGAGAAAAAACAAACAATTGAAAAAGAAATTCAAGCATATAAAACATAACTTTTTTTAAAAAATTGCATCTTTAAAAACAATAACATGCAAAATAAAATTTTGCATCTAATATTTTTTAAGATTTTATTTTTATTTATTTTTAGAGAGAGGAGAAGGGAGGGAGACAGAGAGGGAGAGAAACAGCAATGTATGGTTGTCTCTCACATGGCTTTCACAGGGGACCTGGCCTGCAACCCAGGCATGTGCCCTGACTGGGAATCGAACCGAGACCCTTTGGTTCCCAGCCCGTGCTCAATCCACTGAGCTACACCAGCCAGCACTGCATCTAATATTTAAAAATATAAATAATATGCCATTCTCAGAACTCATTAGTTACCAAATTTTATACTATGGTTTTACATATTCCATGAATAATTTTACCCCTTTTGTTATCTGCATAACTCATCACTCCTAATTATTTTGATGACAATGTGTGTCAAAGTTATAATCTATGCTAATTAATACAAAGCTCTGTATTTTCATTCTGGGACTCTGTGATATGCACACTCTTCTTGCATTGTATGGAAACCTCCAGGCAACTCATTGATATTTATTTCTGACTTCCTACTGGAAATGTGAGGTCAATCTGGGAATATCTGTTTGCTATTTCTATCCAGCTTATTTTTACATGGATATATGATCATTTTAAAGTGTTATTTGTTTACCTAGTGCTTTTTTCTTGACATTGAATTTTTATCAATATTAGGATCTAATCAAATTAAAATTTTATAAAGATTAAGAAACATGTATTAAATTAATGCTTATTTACATGTTTCGATAATACCTTTATCACATGTACTCAGTAAAAAACAGAAATTTGATGGAGTTTTTCTTTATTTCAATCGATCACTAATTTCAATACAACTCCCATTGCCTTGCATGATATAGGCACAGAAAATATTCAATACATTTGAATTGACTGGTATTTTAGATGGTCACACATTTAAAAAGGCAACATTTATACAGCTCCTTTTTGTGATAACATATACATAGTCACATATGATATATTCAAATAATGTATATAATACTTATACATTCACATTATATGTTATATATTATATATGATATATTATATACATATATCTATTTTCACTAGGAAATAAAGAGTTTGAAATTAACCTATTTTCCAGATTTAAAAATAACCTTCTTTGAAAATCAACATTAAAACATTTTAAATATTTAAATAATCAAATTTAATTATTTTAATTGCAACATGAATTTAAATAATGAGTATAGTCAGAGAAGTTAAACTATGTTCCTATAAAAAGGTATTTTTACATCAGGAGAGATCTTTCTCATCTCTACATGTGGGAATAGAAAATTTCTTTACTTCAGCTAGAGTCCTGAATAGATAACACCACATTTTCTGCAAAGTGCAAAAATTTGGGGGGAAAATAAGATATTTACCAGTATTCATAATGTGTTAGTCCGTTCAGGTCACTGTACCAAACTTATCATAAACCAGGTGGCTTGTAAACAATACACATTTATTTCTCATAGTTCTGAAGGCTGGGAAGTCCAAGATCAAGGCTCAGGCGGATTCAGTGTCCCAGGAGAGCCCACTTCTTCACTGACAGCTGTCTTCTCACTGTAACCTCCAGTGGCAGAAGGGAGGAGGGTGACTCAAGGATCTTTTATAAGGGCGTGGATCCCATTCATCAGGGTTCTGGCCTAATGACCCAATTACCTCCCAAAGGCCCCACCCCCAAATCCCATCACATTGGGTTTAGTTTTTCACCATATAAATGGAGGAAACACAAATATTCCCTCTATAACACACAGTGAAATATGAATAGTTAACATATCTATTTTTGAGATTAGAGGATATTAAAGTGATGAAGAAAATTGAAGCGAAGCTATGGGAAATGAACTGTACAGAGAATCAGGGTTTCTTTAAACTAACAATATTCACTGCATTGAGTTATTTAAACAATTCATGACTTCAGTGAAAAGAAGAAATCATATGCCTCTACAGGGCTGTGGAAAAGGGAAAGTTACCAAGTTAAACACAAACTCTCTATTGAACCCTTTGGTATCTTACAGGTATCGTCCACTTTCAAATTTTATTTTCTCTACCACAGATTTTTTGTAGTCGTGACTTTAGAGGTAAAGTATTTTTGTTTATAATGATTGGCAAGATCAGTGTAGTATTTCCTTTTCTTTTATGCATTGAATTTTATGTAATCGACAGCTTTTGTGGATAGCATCAGTTTATTCTCTCCAGAGCTCTGTATGTTTCTGTGTGTTTCTGTGGAATACATCTGTTGCACAGCGCAGATCCTTTCAGAGCCGTTTTCTGAATTTCTGTTCAGCAAAAAGGGTGAAAGAAAAACAACTTAGAAGATAAAAATGAAATTGCTGCCAGGCTGCAGTTCTGAATGAGACTTGGAGGCTCCTTCACTTCTTTGAAACAGCATGTGTCAAACTTGTTATGAATCAGATTTTTATATTCAGAATCAGAATCCATTCAGTTGACACAGCTGAAGTCAAAGCCTTGAGGGTATGGTGCAAGATCCCCGCTTGGCATTGAAAAACTGAGTACTTCTATTGAGATTTTTTCCCCAGATAATTGCCTCATTTTCAGTTGAATGATGGGGTGCAGATGCCAAGGAAACCAGAATTCTCTTTTAGACACAAATGTAAAAATAAATGTGATGTGACCTTTTCTTCTTTTCTAAAAATTGCTTCTAGATGCATAAGCTACCTGTCAGTTTGCCTACCCACTTTCCTATGTCACCAACTCCACTGCTTGAGGAAAGGAATAAAACAAAACTCCATATATAACCATTTTTTTAGATAAAACAATCCTTAAAATAGAGCAC